>BMAO01005797.1:0-137322 GCA_019973975.1 Trichonephila clavata
AAAGCTTTTGTATCTTATGAAGGAATGGTCACCGTTTTGTGCGATGCAGAGTCTGTTATAAACTCTCGACCGCTTAGTCATGTATCCCAAACGAATTCTGAACTAATACCTTTATCACCTAACTCATTTTTGCAAGATTTCCAGAAAATTGGTGTTCCAGATTTAGACCAAGTGGATGAAGTTGTTCTCAACAAAAGAATAAAATATCGCCAACAGTTGATAACTGATATCCGGAAAAGATTTAGATCTGAATATTTGAGACTTTTAATTCAAAGAAATGAAAACAAGAAGCAGGAACGAGATATTAAGCTTGGAGAAGTTGTATTAATTGGAAGTGACAATGTAAAATGTAATGACTGGCTTTTAGGTGTTGTTATTAAATTATTACCTGGAAAAGATGGTATCAACAGATTAGTGCGTCTGAGAAAAGCAAAAGGAGAACTTCTACGACCAGTCCAAAGAATCTTTCCACTTGAAATTTCCAAAGAAACTTTCAGAGATGACGTTTTAAAAATTAAAAGTGGGAGAACTGTTAAAAAACCACAAAAGCTGGACTTGTAACAAATTTAATTTTTGAACTTTAGATGTAACTTTCACAATATATATCTTATATTTTGTGTCTTAGTAAGTATATTAAAAATGTTTATTGTATGTGTTATTCTTTGAAATTTTTAAATGTTTGATAAGTTAAGTTGTTTTTCAACACTTAAAGTGGGAGGATGTCATGTCTTCAGAGTTTATTTTTTGGATTAATTCATGGCATCTATACTTGTGCGTATTCACTGTAACCGAATGTAAATATTAAGTAAAAGTTTTGTTTGTGTATTTTGGCAACAGTTAGTATTGTATTTTTGAAGTGAAAACTTCTTTAGCGGCGTTGGGCTCTTTTTGTAGATATCTTTTTAAGAATAAAAATAAATAACAGAAAATTATTTTAAATACACGTATTTATTTTGGCGTTTGACTATATAAATTATTTTAAATCTTCGTATTTATTCTGACGTTTGAAAATTTTGTATTATTTATTTTCTAATATTTAACAACTGCAATGCATCACGCAATCCGGATTAGCATTTCACAGTGGCTTAGACGTTTTCTTACTACTGTGGTAAAACAGACTTCTAGTTGTTCAATCATATTTTTAATGTGGATTTTGAAATTAAAATTTTTATAAAATCTAATAATAATTCAAGATTAATGTGTTGAAGTTTAAAATCAGGTTATTAATGCAAATAAACATCATAAAAGATCAACAAGTCATCGAGAGGATCAAACATTAGAATTGAAAAGTTTACAAAACAATACACTACAAACGGTCAACAAAACTTTTCTAGAATTCATCTCCAACAAGAAAAGAGTATCGATATTTTCATTTAATTGTCAAAGTTTGCATGCGCATGTAGCTGACTTAAAAAATGATGCTATCGTAAAGTCAAATGTTCTGCTTTTGTTAGAAATTCGTATGAAAAACGAAGAACCATTTGGTATTCAGAATTTCAACTTTGTTGTAAGTTATAAAAGACCCGAAGTTCCAACAGCAGGAGTAGCTATTTATCATAATACTCAAGATACGTCACACTTCATTACTTCACATATGGACATACATACTAAATTCACTAGAAGCATTGGTGTTAATGTTTCTGATACAGGCGAAATATTCGTTGCTCGTTGCGATTCCGAGTATGGGCAATACATACCGTCTATATTTCGCTTGGAAAATCTATGAGACAGATACAACAATTTTTATTCGAAAATTTGATGTTTATACAAAAGAAAGTTCTGAAATACTCGAAAAAAGATTTGGCGAAAAATATGATAATGTACCGATGATTTTAAGTGGAGACTTCAATATTAGCATTGCAGATGATAAAAATCTACCACTAATTGAATTTATAAATGAAAACTTAATTTAAATATGTCCAATGATCGAATACTCAGTACTACAAAATATAAAACGACGATCGATGCGTTTTACGCGAATCTTAGATAAATTTGATTCAAACATTTTCCTTTCTTATTTTAATTACCATAAGCCTATTGTATCTTTTTTAGAATAAAATGAAATAATTGAAAGTAAAGTCTAAGTATTGTTGAAATTTATGATGACATGATGCAAACAATTAAAATAATGTTAAAAATCAAGTACATTGAAATTTAAGTAAATACAAATACTATCCATAAATAATATGATTGTATATGAATTGTTATTTCATTTGAATTGTATTTATATTTTGTCATGATCTTGTACAGACCGTAATATATTTGAATAATAAAAAAAACCATATAAACATGCATATAATTGTTGCTCGGAGTGTGAATAAATGTGAACACCAGATTGAAGTTGATAATTTTAATTCAAACATTATGAAATTTCAAATTTTAATGCTAAAAGTTCTAAGTTTTTGCTTCTATCGGCAGTCTCTATAACTGCCAATTTTTTTTTATGGAATGAAAACGTTTGATTTTTAGAAGGGCTGAATATTTTATCGTTCTTAGAATCCAGAATTATTTTTATTGTTATGATTTTTTAAAAGTTATTTTGCCTTACTCAACTGCAGAACCAGATACGCTGCTAGCGTATATAATAGAGTTATTTATTTGCAAAAAGGATAACGTAATAAAAATAACTTAAGCTAAGATATTATTTAATATTCAATCTTTTTTCTTTAAGGAAAAAGTACATTTCTGACAAAAATGTGGCTATAGATTTTATATGAAATCTTTCTAAGATAGTCATAGTAATTTTAAAAACACACTAGAGAGGGCAGTACATAAAATATAGGGTGAGTACAAATGATGGACCCTATTTTAAAAAATCATGTTTTCGAAACGACTGCATATGTAACAAAAAGTGATACATGATTGTAAATAGAAATACACCAAGTTTTTTTTCCACTAATGATCAACGGCATATTCAAGATCACTGTGATTTAAATCCAAACATAGCGAAAATGACAAACAAAGAGTCTTTGCGCATTAGAGTATGCACGGGCCTTTTCGGTGCAACGTGTATTTGGTAATCGTTATGGAAAAGAAGCATCAACCTACAAGAGAATTCTGCGCTGGTATGATTTAATTTAAGAAAACAGTTTGCTTGTGTAAAAAGAAAAGCAGCAACTGACCTAGCTCCTCGGAGTAGCAGTTGAGAGGGTGAGGCACAGTTTTGTTGGAAGTCCGCTAGAACTATCACCTGTAAACTTGAAATGCGAAAATGGTATGGAAAATTTTACGAAAAAATTAAATTTCAACCCGCCTCATTTGCAATTGACACAACAAATTACAGAGTTGTGTCAGAATGATTTTTTAAAATCGGGTCCATCATTGTGCTTACCCTGTACAACAATGCTTTACAATTAAATTATTCACCAAATACATACATACTATTGAGCAGATAGAGAAGGAAATCATACCTGAAATAATTTTTGTACATCTATCCACACAAGCGAATTTGAAACTTCAAATGGCTCCACAGAAACGTCTTCCTTACACAAACCGAAATATCCCCTGCACGGGCTTCTTGTGATTTTTTTTATTCCAGGGCGACACTTGTTTGTATACCAGGAGTCACTTACTTCTATACCAAGCTGGCACTTTCTTCGAAACCAGAGTGGCACTTTTTTCTTTCTACATCAGGGAGGATACTTCTTATACCTGGGAGCGGAACTTCTTATTTCTATGCAAAGATAGCACTTCTCGTTACCTTTTTCTATGGGCAGGACGACTTGATGCTTCTTTCTGTGCCAGGACAGCCGTGCCCTTATATCTTCTTCAAAATGGCGTACTTTAGGCCGGTTTTCCTGTGAGAATCTCACTCCATCGAAAATATATCTCTAGCTAAATGAATTACATTAATTATAACACATGATTGGTGCTTTCATTAATATTATGATTATTTTGAGAATGAAAACAGTATGGTTAGAGATAAATACATTTAAGCTTTTTTTTTTTTTTTTACCGCTACGAAATTTCCATCTTACATTCATCACCTTGTTTATCTCGTACCATCCTCATCTCCAAACTGGCTTTCTTACCTACTCTCTTTATCGCCTTTCGCGTCCTTTCTGATCCCCACAATCTGAGGCTGTCCTGATTGGTTCTTTCGTCCCCGACAAAATTAACTAATCTTTTATGGTTGTAATGTTTGATGCACCACTCAGTCACCCGATATCAATCCGATTGAGTATTTGTGGGACGAAGTTGAAAGGTCTGCTAAAAGCTGTTAAGCACCATCTTCTAACTAAATAAATTAAGAGCAGTTATTTTGTGTACCATGGGTTATAATTCCTTCTTAACGGTTACAGAAACTTTTTAAGTCTGAAAAATATCTGCTGTCACCAAATCTAGAGCATATAAGTGGTAAGTAATAAGATCTTATTTTTTGGACATTTTAGTATATATTGGACATCTGATAAAAAGCTAATGTAGTGGAAAAAATATACTAAATAAAATATTTTTCATTTTACTGCTCATTAAGTCAGAGACAGAAAATTAAAGTCTTTCGCGATGAGTTAAAAAAAAAGAGAATTTCCAAGTAAAATATATAAAAAATAAGAACATTATATCAAAATATTTGCTATGGATATATACATACAAGGGGTGATCAAATGAAAAGGTACGAAACGACATAAAAATGAAACAGTTAAATATTTGCATATTCCGCCAAGGGAGAATGTAGCGAGACATCTCGGGATGCCATTGGAGACTCTGACTGGGATCGGATCATGCGCGGGTGCCCGCATGCGCAAGAGAGAGCAAAGGCTCTTATAAAAAAGTGGCGTCCAAATGATGCGAGCACAGAATTACTTGAGCACAGAAATAGCATTAACTCCGATGTGCACTGTGAGACACTCCGACGCCTATGCAGGTCCATCAAGAACAAAAGACCGGGGCTGCTCACGGAGGGTGTGGTTCTGCTCCATGATAACGCGCGTCCACACGTCTCCAGAGTCACACAAATGAAACTGGACAAGTTCCAATGGGAGACGGTGGACCATCCGTTCTACAGTCCGGACATGTCACCCTGCGATTTCCATGTGTTTGGTCCACTGAGGAAACACCTGAAAGGAAAGCGCCTCAACTCGGACGACGTACTCAAGGACACTGTGAAGGACTGGGTCTCGTCACAGCCACAGGAATTCTGGGAACAAGAATCCTGCGGCTTGTTCATCAGTGGGATCGTTGTGCTCAGGCCTATGGTGTATATTTTTGAATAAAGTCTATATTTGTACCCACCGTGTCGTTTCGTACCTTTTCATTTGATCACCCCTTGTATATATATACCAGATTATTACCTGTAATTTTTAAGTACATTGCTTTTTCACTTTATATTCTATTTAGTTCGTGAGAACATACACAGATAAATGAACGAGAAGACTATGCGTAGATAAATTATTATAAAATAATCTTATAAGTAGAAGCATTAATAAAAAGTTAGAAATCAAAATAATAATCAGTAATAACATGAAATAAATAATTATAAAATATCAAAAACTTTACAAATTTATAGTACAAAAAGTGGAATATTATCAAAAATAAAATAATTATAGAGTATATAAATAACAATCCTGTGTGATGAATTTCGTGGGTCTTGATCTAACACCGTCAGACAGGTGACATTAGAAACAACAACAAATAACAATCTTTGACTTACTATTAATTTAATTTCTAATCTTATATTTTTCTATAAATATTATTTCCAATACCATTTTTCGAAAACACAGTCTCATTTTATTTCCCGCATAAAAAGGATTAAACCTTGTATTTTTAAGGATTTATAATCGCGATTTCTGAAGAAAACCTGCTTACATGTGCCTTACTTAGCGATTGTCTGGCTCCACAAGAACTTCTCTTCGAAAAAAATTTGAAGGTTGGCACAAAACCTTTTTCTCTCTCCAATTTCGAATGGAAAATTTTCTCCATTGTATCTTCAGGACCAGGGTATAATAAATATAGAATTGCTGGAAGACAATAAATGTAGTTTAAAGAAAAGTCTTCACACACAAAGTTTGAATATAGATGATTACTATCCCAAAACTGATCTATTTTACAGAACTTCTCTGGAAGATTTTTATAAAAGAATTCCGCTTTCAAAATAAAAAATCTACCAATACCTGCAATTAATAACTAATTTAACGAATTGATTGACCACGTTCCGGAATATTTTATAATTGCTACAGATACATCTAAAAAACAACATATTACTACAATAGCAGGTGTTACACAAAATGGTTACTTCTTTTATAAAAATTAACCTGATCAATTCCTTTTTTACGGCAGAAGCGCTAGCTAATTGCCAAGCTATGGACGAATTCACAGAATTTAATGGTAAAATATTCATTTTATCAGACAGTCATTCAGTTTTATCTGCATTTCAAAATCTCTCAATCAAGTCACATGAAGACACATAAAATGCAACATAGAGAAGGACCAGAGATGTCTCAGCGAAATTTATTTGGGAGATTGGATGAAGACAAATCAGTAGTCAGTGTAGCCGCCAATGTTGGCTATAACCGTTGTCACACGCCTCGGCATAGAATCAAAGAGGCTTTGGATGTATCTTTGGAGAATAGCAGTCCATGTGGCTTCCATATATTGCCAAAGTTGATCAGTTGTAGCAGTGGATGGTATACCCGGGCCACTTGTTTTGCAAGCATGGACCACACGCTTTCGATTGGCGATAGATCGGGAGGACAAGGAAGCAATTCAATCTGATGGGTAAAAAAGAACTCGTGAACATTGCGTGCCACGTGTGGTCGTGGATTATCCTGTTGGAATATGGCTGATAGCAAGCGCTGAATGTATGGGAGGAGCACGGGCTCCAACACCTCAGAGATGTAGTGCTGGCTGTTAAGTGTACCGGCAATGTGCACCAGAGGAATGCGGTAGGGAAATTTAATACCATCCCAAACCAGTGGTGTAACGGAAAATAATAGGGTCCCTCCGCAAGGTCAGGTTTTGGGCCCCAAGTCGGATCTTACAAAGGATTACAAAACCATAACATAATGTACCTTACATGCTACGTAAAAATATTTAAACATTAAACTTATAACTGAATACAAAATCAACCTGAGTCTGAGTAAACGAATTTAATAACGTATAACATTAGAGAGTATTTATAGTATATATTGAAGTAGAAAAAAAATCTAACAACAGTCGACATATAACCTGGTAGCTTAAATATAAACAATGAAAGACACGAAAACTGTAAAATAATTTTCGATTTCAAATTCTTGCGAAAGAAAAAAGGTATCGCTTACCTTATTCTTCGTTTCTGAAACCCGGGATGAGCTTGATATAAAGTTAGATTATATTCTAGCATAAATACTGCAACTCTTAAACAGGAAAATTCTTTGTATGATGCAAAAAGGATTTAATGAAAAAAAGAAATAAAAAACTGATACATACCGCGACAAGATACAACTACTATTACGAATACACAAACTAAAAGAAAATTTGTTCCCTTAAAGCTGTATCTATGGTCGTATATCTAGATAATGTGCAAAATCACTTCTATTCGAATCTGTTTCTTTGTTTTCATCTTCCGACTCCTTTTCTTTAGATAGAGTATCCTTATTAGCTGAAGTATCCGAAACTGTGTGTTTTTTACTAGTGAATTAATTTTCACTTCCAATGATTTGTTTATCAGGTTCCCCGGCATTACTATTACTAGTATTTATGCACAAGATTATGCCAGATATTAAAAAGCTATCCAATTTTGCATATTTTCTCTTAATATTATCCTTTTCCTTTCAAATTTTTCGTTTTTGAGAAAAACTCAAAGTTTTTTTTCAACTGCACTTATTTTAGGGCCGTGTTTCTTCTTGTCTTATTAACAAAATACCATTTTTTTGAACCAGAATATTAAATTCTGATAAAAAAAACAGTTTTAATATTGAAAGTGAGAAGTGACAGGGAAGTGTTTTAATAGTAAAGGAACACACCCTATATATAAGTGCATTGAATATAAAAATAGAGATGTCTGTTTTAAAAGCAATTTTGTGAAACGTTTCTCATTATGCTTTATTTGATTGAATACTCATAAATATAGACCAAATAATCATTTAAAGGGTTCTCTATGTTTTTCCAAGTATCGTAATACTATTTTACGTGAAAAAAGCACAACAGATGTACGTTATTTACGACTTCGCTAAATGGAAATGAAATACATGAGGACTAAAGTTGCCAATAAGTTACACTGCTGCTTCGGTAAAATAAAATTATGTCTTTCTTTTTCTCTTTACAGCTAATGTAAGGTATACTATAATAATAACAGTGATGGTTTTTTTATCTTCCTAGTGTTATATCTGTTAGTATTTCAGGTTTAAAAAGAAAACCCACTGAAAGAAAAGTATTTCTCGTCACGAGGATTACAGTACATCAAACAAAATGTTTTTTGATTTGTTTATTGGATCAAAGATATCTAATGAGCGTATTAAAGTTTTGATTTTGAATGAAGTCAGATCGTCAATTGGAAAATCGCTTAAAAGCTGGATTTTAAAAAATCTAAAGCGAATTTTGAGAAAATCTAAATTAATGGCGTCAGTCAGACTTTGCCCTCCCCCTTCCCGCAATGCGTGAGTGCACGTTATGCCACTGCCCGAAACCATGATAACGGGTGCAGGATCATTGTGGCGATACATAACGCCACAGTCCAGCAGCCTTTCACCACGATGTCTCCAAACTCAAATCCGACCATCGCGATGTTGCAAGCAGAAGCAGGATTCGTCAATAAACACAATGTCGTTCAATTCTATTGTCCATATCCGCCGTTCGTCGCACCTTTGGCGGCGCAAATGAATGTGTTTTCCAGTCAAGGGTAAACGAAGCAATGGACGCCTTGTGGACATTCCACTCTGCTGTAAACGGCGTCGAATGGTATGAGCTAACACTGAATGATACGTAACAGGCTGAATCTGTTGTGCTATGGTTCGGGATGTGGCTGCGCGATCCATCACTGCATTGCGCACTGCATGCACTGCAATGCGTCTGTCATCACGGGCAGTGGTTCTACGAGGTGAGTGTGACCGGCCCCGTCAGTCCATCGCTTCTTCCTGCATCCAGCGATGACTGATCCGCATCACATTTGTTTGGATTCTTCCAACATGTTGACCGATTTCTCTGAAGGACAACCCGCAATTCCTGTAGGCTTCTAGTCTTCTTCGGTCGAATTCAGAAATTTGGTCAGAAGGCATTCGATGTCTTCCTCGAGACACAAATAAACAGCCTACGCAAAAAAAAAACAATTGCCATACTTCAAATCGCCAATCTATATATTTTCCCTCTTCTAGCACTTGCAGGTGGAGTAATATGGCTCATTATGTGGGACTGTGCTATATGCTAATGATTTTCATATTTTATATCCGCCAACGCATTACATAAATTTCACAGGGTTTGCATACTTCCTTCAGGGTGTTGCATTTTGAGGGGCCAGCAGTGTGCATACAACAGTGTCTTTTTTTCTTTCATGGTAGAAACACTCCTTAAAAAACCATTTAAAAAATCGTGTAAAAAAATACACGCGACATATGATAACTTACTTTAAAAAATCGTATAATATGAAAAATCTCTAAACATTTTTCCAAAAATATCGTGTAAAAAAGTAATAATAAAATCAATGTTACATATTTATGAAACGAAAACAATTGATTTTTATACAAAAACTAAAATCACTGTTATAGTGAAATCTCAGTTTATTAGTACATACAACATATAAAAATGGAGAGAGAAATTAAGAATAAAACTACTAACAACTATTATCGGTACGTTTATTTACAAATTGGATTAAAAATGTTATCATCAGTAGATATGTCACGTCTAGCACTGTCGGGTTTGATTCATATGAAGAATTTCGTTTGTTCGTTGTTTTTTGCTGTTGTTGTTACAAAGTCTTACTAGTGTCTGTTTGTCTTGGTTTCTCAAGTTGGTTATATGATTTTTGATATCCTGGCTACACAAGATTACGTAGAAATTTTAAGGCACGTTCTATGCCAGGGTCATGAGTATTAAATTGGTGTTCCATACTTGTAGTAAATTTCAAGCCCCCACGAATTAAATCAACTGTTAATAACTGAACTTCACCATCGATTTCGTCAATATATACCTCTTTATTACCATAAACTGTCATAAACTCGGTCAAATCGTCATCATCCAAAGAGCACGAGTCCTCAAAGTATTTTGAGATTCCTGCTAGAACAAAAAATTCGTGTACCGTGTTATTTAAAAATCGTATAAAAAGGAGTTGGGTATATACATTCACAATATGATACGCAATTGGTATTTCTTTGTATTGTGGCGGAATCTAAATAAGCCAGTAACAGCCTCCGGACAGGAGTGATCACTTTTGTCTAGCGGTAAGTTACGCGCCTACGAATCCAAAGGTCGCGAGTTCAAACCTCCGATATTGGTGACCTCGGCTGAAAAGAAAAACGCAAAATCTTCTGATGTGTCATGGCGCCATCTACCAGCAAGAAGAGCAAGCAAAGTCGTCAAAACTCACTTGACGCAGCAAAGTCGCCAGACTCACTTGGCGCAGCAAAAGTCGCCGGACCCATTCGGCGCAGCAAAGTCGTCAGACTCACTTGACGCAATAGCAGCAACTCCCACGCTCGCCATAACAACAAATATCTCGTTCGTTCACCTATCACCCGTCTCACTGGTGGGGGAGTACTGTGGCGGAATCTAAATAAGCCAGTAACAGCCTCCGGACAGGAGTGATCACTTTTGTCTAGCGGTAAGTTACGCGCTTACGAATCGGAAGGTACCGAGTTCAAACCTCCGATAGTATTCAGAGTCCCTCAAATATTTTTTTAATGAATATGCGGATGAAACCGCAAGAGTTGTAAAGGAATTTGATGCAAATTTTGGCTGGGTACATTCAGAAGATATTCATACCAAAACAGACTACGAAGAAAAAGACCCAAACTTCTTTTGCAGTAAATACTTTAAAATCTTGGAGAACATACCATCCATTGGTAAAATATCTAATGGGACAATAAGCAGAAGAGAGGAGGTTCTAGGAAGCTGAACGGTCACTGGGAAATGGAATGCGAAGCGTTTCTCCATCCTATATCTGTATAGTAAATGTGGCCTGAAAGTGGAAAGGTCTTTATGAGAGAGGCTCTCCTGATTGGTAGATTCTAGGAGTACAAATTTTTAGCAGAATGTTAATAACGCCTGGCCTTCTAAACAAATTTAATTTAAAGAATAATGTGCTGTTTGTTCAACTTGCAATAGAATCAATGATTTGAAATATGTTTTGTTAACTTACATAAAATATACTTGTCACAGGAATGAACTCTGGAATATACTCTAAATATATTTCTGAAGTACTATCACCTTCAGATAACTTTTAAAGAAAGCAGCATCGAATAAAAACAAATTCAATTTTTTTTTTGCAGAGCTTGATATACTTTAATGTCTATTAATTGGAGGAAACGACGTCTAAAAAAGGGATAATAGCCTCTATCCATCATCATAGAAATATCGTATGATTGTGATCAAGTGGTAATAGCCTTTGTTACTCCATATCCCACAAAACCTGTAAATAAAATAAATAAATAAAGCACCTGCACGTGTAATTTCTGTTATTTCCCTTCATTTGAACACGTGATTATAATACTTCTGGTATGTTGCAATATAGTATTTCCCTATCCAAAACTATATGGAGACTCTGTCATATCTTTCTTTGATTTGTAGCGAAAGTTTGAGAAGTGGCCACTCTCTATCCTAATCCTCAAATACGTAAATAAAGTCTTTGTACTCAGCGTTTCTTTTGCTACGACAACATCCAACAAAAATGATTAGTTACACTTAGATACTCACACACAGTGGTATACAAAAAAGAGTTTGAGGTTGAACCTCTAAAGACTAATTGATTTTTACCATAGCAATTACCCCTCGGAGTCTTTATTTAGGCATTTTCTTAGAATGTATCCCTCTCCCCTTCTAAGGGATGTCTGAATACGCCGCTTCACACACACACACAAATACAACATACACTGTTATTCTTTTGCCTATATATTATTTTTACATTATATCCTACTTAAAGATACAGCTACAATTTGATATCATTTAATTTGTTTCCCCAACGATTAAAAACGTTACATGTCATGTTTTCAAACGATGTTTCATTCCTCCTTGATTTTTTTTCAAAATGTCTTGTTTATCTCGATATGAAGTCACAGTTGAAATGAATGTACTGTAGGATAAATTCCATACGAATGGAAACATTTTAAAAGAAATTTTATCTTGGATATGCATATTTGATCATATATTCCAAAGTGCTCCATTTCAGGGATTCTATACGATATGAAGAATTTCGGGTTGATTAAGCGTTTATTAATATCACAGTTCGAATCTACATGGTACGTGGTAGCCCAGTGGTCAAGGTAACGGACTCGTGGCTGGAGTGTCATGAGTTTGAGTCTAGTGCAGCTGAAGACCCGTCTAGTAGGGAGCGATGCACATTAAATCTGTCGAGAGTTCAAACGTCCTCCCGTTGGCGTAGTGTGGTAGTTAGAAGAAAAGAGGAGAGTGGTGCCAGCTCAGGTGTCATCCTCGTCACTTAACCTTGGTGCAATATTACGAAGTCCGTCACCAAAAGCCCTCGAGTAGCTGAATAGTGTGACGTTAATATTCACTCCCTCGAAGCTACATGAGGACTAATGGTGACGAAATTCCCAACTATGATTCTGAATCGTGAGTGAATATTAACCTATCACTGTTCAGCTACACGAGGGCTTTTGGGGACGGTCCGCGTAATTTTGAACCATGGTCAAGTGACGCGGACGACACCTGAGCTGGCACCCCCTCTCCTAACTACCACACCACACCAATGGGAGGACGTTTGAGCTCTCGACAGATTTAACGTGCATCGCTCCCCTACACAGCGGGTCTTCAGTGGAACTGGGATTGAACTCCTGACACTCTAGACACGATCCGATGCCTAGACCACTTGGCTACCGCGGTCACGATTCTGAATCATGGTGAAGTGACAAGGACTTAAGCTGGTACACCACTCTCGAAGCTTCCACATCAACCCAACGTAAAGGACTTTGAGCTTTAACATATTTAACATACAGTTCTTCTCTGTGGCAGGTCTTAAGGGCACCAGGACTTGAATGTTCGATTTGATCGAAACAACACTGATTCCGTGACCCCGATTGCTCAGCTTCAGCAACGACTGAAGATTTTTTAAACTATGTCAAGATCGCGCTGAAGATAATGAGTAACAAGCGGAATTTTGAAACTTAACTTGTAAATCTAGCAAAGCAAAATAAATAATATAAAATAAAATAATAAGTGAAAGAAAGGAAATGTAAACAATCATTAAAAATGTTACATAACTTGAAGTGAAAAAGCATCTTCGTGAGGTTTCGCAATGTTTTGATTTTAAGTTAATGTTGTCTGAGAGAGAATTCTTGTTTCTAGCGTGTAAGTTGGAGATGCTTTAATAGATTTATTTTTTTAATAAATTAAATTAAACTTTTTGCCATGAAGGTAGTTTATTTGCTTATGAAGGTTCAATTATTAATTTTATGATGATTTACAATTGAAGTTACAATACTTGGAATAATCGTTTATTATAGGGTAGTAATTGGTTTATTTGCTTACATTTTGTATTTTTAAGAAAATTTGCAATGATTTTTTGAAAAAAAAGTAGGGATAATTCAAGAAAATGGGAACTAAATTACTAAATATTTCATGTTAAATTTTCTTAAAACTTATCAGTATAGTGTTGCGTATATCTAGAAGTTTTTCAAAATCTCATTTCTTGTCACTTTTTTTACTACACTGTAATGGAATATTTTTAGAAAAATTTTATTTTTTAGTTTTTTTTTCACTATCAAGTGCTTTTATGTTTCTTATTAAATAATTCTGTTCTAAGTTAAAAATAATGTAATATTAACTTTTATCTAAACTTTTAAGATGCATATATACTTGTGTGTTAAAAGAAATTTTACCACCCACATTTTATTTTGTACACATCTTTTACATGCGTTTCATTTGTATTTTGCTGTAAGAATTTTCTTCTATGGGATAATATGAATTAAAAATTGGTTGATGTAAAATTTTTTAACTAACAATAAAATAAAACTCAATTTTGGGTTTTAACTACACATGCATGATGTATAAAAGGAATAGTTAAGAAATTATCAACTTTAAGTTTTTACATAGAGATAATTATGATATTTAGTGTGTGCTAAAAGTTTAAGCACTACAACAATTTTCAGAATTAATTTAAAGTACTAATTCAAGTTCATATTTATGTGTACAACAAATTATAATTTTAAAGATTATATTTAATATAAGTATATTTTAAATTGTAAACTTATACATTATGCCATCAGTTACTTTTGCCAAATCAAAAGAGGTCACCAAATGCTGTCATTGCATCCATACGTGCAGTAAAAAATTCCTGCTTGTACTCTTTCCATGTTGGCTCATCAATTTCTTTTTTGAAAAAAGATTTTCATCAATTTCCATGTCTTTGTGAAGTATATCAATTTTTTCGATTCTTTGATTAATAAGCTGTGTACACAGACTTCTCTTAGTCAATTGTTCCAATCTGTCACAGTTTTGTTAGTTAAATCCCATTGATAGAGTTGACGAACTGTAAATAAATCTTAGCACAGTTACCAAATGTATTTTTTGATGTTTCTAACAATGCACCTTTCTAAATTCTTATGCACTTGCCACAACTTTCCTTGTTACATCTGTTTCTTGCTTGTTTACTAATGATTCTCTATTTTTGGAAATACTACATTGTATTATCTTCCTTTGGAGGTTTATCCCAAGTTATAATTACTAATTAATTATTAATGTGATATTTTTTGACTAATCATTTCACATTAAAAAATTGATTCACTCTAAATTTGAGATCCAGATAAAAAGAATGGGTGTTTATCCAACAATCACGAACTCTATTAATAACTTGCCAAGTTGGTAACCTTGATTTCTTATGTGTCATATGCCCTGAATTGGCAACCAGGAGCTTCATTTCATATAATGTTGCCAATAGGTTGCGATAATATGTAAGTACCAAAAAATATAACAGCAGTTCTTATAAATATGATGCCTTTGCCCAACCTATGCAGAGGCTCAGAGTAGCATGATGGCTGCACATCTATCCACTCCGAATTGAGGAAGTCCTGGTTTATATATTGTGTCTCTGATTCACGCATAAGTGAGTTCCACAGCTTTCACAACTGTTGTATGTTTGCTGTAGCAATGGTTACTTATTTGATTCTTTATTGCCTATCAAAAAATAGATGCAACTAGTAATAGTAGTGTTAAAAAAATCTCGTCAAAGACAGAAATTAGGGTATCGGGAGAACTTATTATTTGAATTTTAAAATTATGGTTGCAAATAAGGCAGAGAGAATGCTTCAAGGACTTGTGGAGTTCCAGAAGTAAACATTGTACGTACTATTGCAACAATACCAACATTCAAGATAACTTGTAAAGTTGGCAACCCTGATTTTGATGTGTCATATGTGCTAAAATGGCAACCATGTGCTTCCTTTCATATAATGTCACCAATATGGTTGCGATAATACATAAGTACCCATTCATCATAAGAAAAGATTTAACAAATTATATGAATGCAAGTTTCCCAAGAAAGTTTTTTTGTAGTTCAAGAAAAGGAAGGTTTAACAAAGTTGAGCAATGAGTATTAAAATTTATAATAGAAAAATTAAATGAAGATGCAAAATATCCTGTGCAAGCTGGGAGAAGCTGGAATAAAAAGAAATCTCTATGCAGGCCAGTTTTTAAATATTTTTATCTCTGTATTTTGTTGTTTGTGACTTGGGGCAGAAGGGGTCACTGCATATGTATACATACAATTTTAAAAGCATACCTAAATATGTACACACACACTCGTATATATATGCAAATATATTTTTGCTTATTCTTTAGCTTTAGAATTATAGTAATGTAGTGTATTATTATTGATTTTATATATATTTATTTTAACTTTATGGCTGGATTTCTTTTATATTTGAAAGTTAGCTTATTTATTTAATAAATGTTATTAATTTCCACATATTGAGATAAGATTTATTTTTTATTTATCTAGGCAACAAGTTACAAATCTAGAAATGAATAAAGGAAAAAAGTCACAAGGTTTGCAATATTTGAATTATATATTTTTAAATAAAATTTTAATAACTAAGAATTTTTAAAGCATTTTTTAATTATTTCAAGCAGGTTTATGTGTGTTTTTATACCTTTTTTTTGGTATTTTTCGGTTAGCCAGCCGCAAGCGAAAAATTGCCAAATAATGTAGAATTCTGAAAAGTTTTTTACAACCATAAGGGGAATGTTCATTTGGGGCCATGTGCTCTATTCTCTGAATTCATTCAGAACAAAGCACATTTTCCTTTCTTCCATCCTAATTTTTGCTTTAAAAAATTAAAATTTGGTATTTAGCGAGAACTAAAGAAGATGCACTCTTTTTTTGAAGAGAAAGGTATATTGGCAATGAATGCACCATGTGATCAGAATCATGAAATGAAATTGTCTTTTTGTGATGGAGTACATTGGCGGTGCAATCTTTCAACATGCTGCATGAAGAAGAGCATTCGCAATGGTACGTAGTTCGAGTCGTCCCAATTGAGTTTGATTGAAACTGTTTTGCTTGCAATTCATTAATATTTGCTTATAGTTGAACTTGTTTTGCTTACTATAAATTAATATTTGTTTATAGTTGAACCTGTTTTGCTTATTATTTATTCATATTTGTTTATAGTGAAACGTTTTCGACTTTTATTCCATTGACTGTTTTGTCATTCACTTTGCTTGGCAATTTGGCTCACGTTTGGTTCACAATTGGCAACATTTGCACCTGGCTAATGGAAAAGTACCTTTTTTTATAATCATAATCTTCTTGTGTCCTTAGAATGTATAAATTATTTACATGATATTCTAATTCAGATTTCAAAGTATATTAGGTTGTGCAATATCAAGTCTTAGATTGTTTAAATAGAATAATGTATTCTTAAATTCAAATTTAATAGAAGCAATAATAATAAGATCAATAAGCATTTTATTAATCAAAATATACATCCCTTTCTAGAATACTCTTTCTGATGTGTTTCCCATGAATTAACTCCTCTTTCAAAAGAGGCTAGGTCTTTAGAGGACATAGTGTCTATAAAAGTTGTTTCAACCTCAGCCCTTTTATGAAAGTCTTATATCATATGTAGATTTCCAAATTGTGAAATAAATGGTGATATTTTGGTGAAAAATCAGGTGAGCATGCAGGATCCACCAAGGGTTTTTGCAAAATACTCAAAGTTTTGCAAAGGAATGACATTGTTCTAGAACAAAGAATGTTATCATCAACAAGTACAGGTGGCTGTCCATGAGGCGTATTCTTTAAATCCTTTTCTCCATAATGGAACTTTTTGAACTATCTCTGTACAGTTCATTTGTTGATGGTATCATTGCTTAAAATAGTACTGATATTCTGAGGAGTATGTACTTCACTATTATCTAATTTAGACTTTTACAAAAACTTACTCTCAGTTTCTTTGTCAATACCAGTGTACAAAATGTCTGGAAAAATTTCTGTTATTTAAAAGTAAAAGAAATTATGATTACTTACCAAGAATTGTTCAGACTTAAATGAGAGGTGGCATGACAAAATTTATACTTTTCAAATGTACTACCCATTTAAGCAGTCAGTTTATGAATAATTTCTAATTTGAGAATTCATATTACATGGGACCTAATACACTTTAAGTTTTTATTTATTTATATTTTTATGTTCACATTTTGAATATTATTTATTTATTTATATGACTAGAATAAATATCTTTAAGAATTAAACTTATGACATAGAAAATCGGTTGTTTAGCTGATAAAAATGAATGTTGAATGAAATGATTAAAGAATTTTCATTATACTGTTGTATAATTGGGGTTCATTGAAACTATGTTTAGAATTCATTTCAGTAAACATCTTTAAAATTATCAATTTTCTTGGATAAAAAGTAGAGTTTCTTCAAATGATATGAGTTTAAAATTAATCAATCTTATATTAAATTTGAAGGCTATTATCATATATAATACTGATATTAAAATTCATTGCATGTTATGTAATGCTTCTTACTTTATCTTAAATCTATAAAATTAATAGAAAATAGATATTATAGCTCTATAAAATGTATTTTTAGATTCACTTTAATAAAATTTTAAATTTTATTTTTCAATAAAATTTTAAATTTTATTTTATAAATCTTTGTTATTTTTTCTAGATAGATTTCTAATGCATATTATCTATACTTATTCATCTTCAGTCATTTATAATTTAAGTATATCTTGATCTTTTTTTTTAATCCATAAATTTAATTTTAAATCTTATATAATAATGAATTGTTTTGATTGTATGATATTTGGAGGAGGATAATAAATTATAAATTCTTCCATGTTTTTTGTTTAAAAAAATTGCAGTAAAATGTACTATTTTTCATTAAAAATGATATTGTTTCTTTTTTTATTAATGTAAACTTAGTTGTGTTACTAACAATATGTTCAGTCAGTTTGGTGGAAGTAACTAAGTTATATTTTATTTTTTCAATGGTTATTGATGTTGACTTTAAAGAACATTTTTTTTTTTTTTCAGTTGTAAAGATGCATTAGGTCATTACTGGGTTAAGACTAAAAGTAATGAACAAAATCTCAGGATAAAATAATACATTTAATAACTTAAAAATATCACAGTTATAAAGGAGGGATACTTAGACGTTACTGCACAATTACAAGTAAATATTTAGAGGGACAAATTAAAGATAGTTAGATTAAATATAATCCTGGATTGGACAGCAAGGTGGGTGACCTCTCTCATTGGAATCCAAGCCCTCTCTAACTGTAAAAGCAGTGCTTTGCAAGTTCACACTACTGTTATAATTTTGTCCGTAACGTGGCGGCATCTACATTCCACTCTGGGAAGTATAGTGTGCGTTACACAGTTACATTAATTAAATGTTTGGATTATCAAATTTAGATATTGGTTTCATAATGGTTTATTATTTTTATTAATAAGTGTTAAAAATAATTTTTCTATAGTTTTTATATGTGACTCTTTATAAGTGATATTCACTTAAATTTTTGTATTCTTATTTTAGGTGCAATAAAAACTCCAAATCATAAAAATCAGTTCATTCAGCAGCATCAAAATCATTTGGCAAGTGATAATAAACATGTATTCAAAGCAGATAGCCACGATTTTCCATCTCTTTCTGAAGCATTTGAAGGTAACAAAAAACAAGAAAAAAAATCCTTAAAATATGGTTATTCTGATTTCACATATTCTGCAAAATTAAAAATTCAACCTCAAGAAAAAATATCACAAAATATACCACTTGAAAATCTTTCTCAAAATGAATCAGTTTGCTTTAAATCCAAAGCCAGTATTAATAACAGAGCTAATAATAATGCATGTACATTAAAATCATCTCAAGCAACCCACTCAGTTTCTTTAGGTTCTAAAAGACAACAGTCTTTGCCTGTAGATAATAAATTATCTTCTAGTAATAAAAATCTCTCACATCCCTTACGTGATTCTGGTATTTCTAAAGAGAAAACTGGGAAATCTGGTTTAGTCAGCCAAAATTCTGATTTATTTTGGAAGCAGAAAAACCGTTCTGATTATAAAAATAATCCTAACACTTGCTTAAATGAAAATAACCCTTTGACTCAAAAATGTGTTAGCACACAGAAAAAATCTAACACAGCTCATGGAGAACCATCTACTTCATTAAAAAAAGAACAGTCATTTAATAAAATCCATAAAGACAATTTTGTTTCAAGATCATCTGTTCAAAATCCCATAGTATCAAATGGCTCTGATATAAGTAATTGGAGATCTAATGTAAATCATGTTTCATCTGCTAAAAGTGAAAGGTCTTGCAATAAGTCAGATGAGTGGATTATTATTGAAAAGAAATCTAAGCATTCTGAGCTAAATAAATTTGGTAATTCAACTCCCATAAGTTACAAAAATATTGGTCAATCTTGTCAAAATATCACACAACCTTCTACTAAGGGAAGCAATGTTAGTACAATAAAAACACAGAAAGCACCTTTGAACCCTAAACTGTCTAGCAGTTCTGAAAATAAAGTAAAAAGTCAAACTTCAAGTACACAGCAGACTTCTGGAGTAACTGTGAAGGTGAAGAAAAAGAGAAAAAGAGATAGTAAATTAAAACGTCAGGCAGCTTTACAATCTGGTAAACTTTTAGTTCTTACACCTGAAGTGCATTCAAAAATTATCAACCAGTCCAATAATGTGAATGTACAGAAATATAAAAATGTTGTAGTAAATATTAATGATTCTGAAGAATATCCTGAGCTTGGATCCTCAGAATCCAAAAATAACAAAGAAGTTTCTGTGAAAGTTCCTGTTATTTGCTCAAAAACAGAAATTCCTGCTAATTCTATAACAGATGCATTTGAAACAAATAAAGTAAGTATTGTTCTTAGTATTTTTTAATAAAAGTTATTTTCCATAAATTGTGAATTTTCTTAATATGTACTGTGATAAATATGAGTTTATTGGCTCTAAAAATAATTCTAGAGGTAAATCTGAATTAATTTTTACTTTATGCACATAAAAATAACATTAACTGATTTTCTGGAAGAATGGTAAGACTTATTAAATTTTTTGAATCATTCATTTTGATTAATTTTGTAATGAATTTACAAATATTAATGGCAAGTAAAATTTAATTCTTGAAATTTAAAAGGAATTTATGTGTATAATTTTAAATAGTCAATGTATTAAAATAAAAATTATTTTTTAAAATTGCCTGTTTATTTCCAGTTTGAAGCAGAATCAACTATTTCTAAGGAGGTTTCTGAAACCAATAACGTTCATGAAGGTAGTGTATTAAGTTACAAATAGAAGTTTCATTTTCTATGCTAAATTATTACTGTTACAAAAAGTCTTAGTATAATTTTTTATTCATTTAAATTCACTAATACATAAATAATTTTAGGTAATAGAAAAATTTTAGATTTTGTTTACCTTTTGATTTAAAAATAACTATTCGACTGTTTTTGTAGTAAAAAAAAAAGATATTGTGGGATTCAAGGATAATTTTTATCTTTTATAAACACAGCCAAACATAATACATAAGCAGCTATTTTTTATTCATAAACAGGTGTCACACTAGTGGGATATCAATCTATGTAAACGTCATTAATATAATTACAATGAATCATAGCTTAATTTCAAGGTTTCTTTACGCATTTGCACTGCTTTTAATACTTGTTATCATTAGAATTATTTGTTTAAAAAAATTAAATTATAGGAGAGATGGTTTATTTTATTTTGTATGATCATAAAAACAATTATAAAATGGTTGTGAGAAATCTTATGAAATTTGTAATTCTGTCCTTTGGTAATAAACAATTGGTTGGATTTGTAAATTTTTAAAATTTTGTTTCTTGATTTAATGCATGTGGATTTCATTTTGTTGTGATAGAGTAATATTGTCTTGTGAGTTTCATAGTTAGTCTAATTGTGATTTTGAATTCTGGTTATCTAATAATGGAGGCAACTATTTACTAAATCTTGTTGGATCTCAAAGTCTTCACATGGTGGGATATGAAAGTTAAAGGTACCAACTCACAGATGCAATTCTCATTCAACTATGGCTAAAACAGGGATTTTTTCCAATAACTCTTTTATTGCTTTAAAGTGAGGATTATTAATCTTTTTCCTAGGTTGGTACCCCTATGAATCTTGTAATATGTAACATTTAAGGAGTTATTGTATTGAGACTATTAAAAGGGACTGAAACTTTTAATAAGGAAATAAAACTAAAAGCAAGAAATAAAAAGACTTTATGAAGTAGAATTGAAAACTTCCTCATCTGAACACATGTTGTCCACTTTTATTGGATGATTGTTATCACATCCTAGATGATTTGACATATTGTATTGCCTTATATCTTCATAGCCTTGTCTTTTTTTCTTAGCACATCCTATTACTTCCAACTTCAAAGAAATTGATTTCTGCTTCAGAGTTTGTCTTTGATCTGATTCATTCATTTAAGATATTAATTAATATGTTTAAAACATTTTAGGCTTGCACGCAAAGTGGAAGTTGGTTATGTTAGTTGGTTAAGAATTCTTGCTCTAAAGCTGTGTCAATTAAAAAATTGCATTTTCATTGAAATCATATGTTTTTTGAAATATTCAATGAAAGTTAATTTATATTTCTTTAATTTCAGCTTCTAAATTAGATGCAAAGGGCTCAGGGGAAAATATGGAAGAGGTTAAAGTTGTCCGTTCTAATAATCCAATTACTCTTTCACTGTTTGATATGCTTTTGACTGCAAAGGTATACATTTTTTTCTGCTAATTACATACAAATTCAAAATAAAATGTAGTTATCACTGTTAAAAGATAAAACCTTTTTTGCAGCAAGTGAGATTGTCATATATGTATATATTAGGTACTCACAGACACAAGAAAAATGAGACTGATCAATTAAATTAGTTTTCTTGCAGAATTAGCTCTCTGTGATGTCATCATCTTCATAATAGTTTCCTTCAGCCTTCACATGCTTATGCATTTGGTATAATTATTGCGGATAACGTTTCTGAAACAAGATTTTTGGAAAAAAGGAATCCTTTAGAAGATTCTCCATTTTGCCTGGATATCTTTAACTGAAGTAAACTGGTTATTTAGGTTTCCTTTATGCAAGATTTGACTTAAGGAAATTTTAAAAAGTCACAGGGAAAACCAAATTTGTTGAATGAGGTGTTTGCTCTATTACTCCATTTTACTCATTGAAACTGCTTGGCAGAAAGGGCCTTGTGAGCAGGTGCATTGTCATCCATCTAGTCATGGCAAGCCATCCATCTTATCAACAGTAATCCATCCAGCCACAACTATGGCCTTTTTTTCCTAATTTTTTTGACAAATATTTTTAGTACTTCAATGTAACAGAGCAACTGATTAACAGTCTGTGACTACTGGATACTCACTCAATCATTACAGTTATCTTTATGTCGATGAAGACAAGCAACATTGTCCTGAATTTTGAGATTGACATGCATGCTTTTTTTTTTTGGTCTTGGAGAATCTGGACACTTCTACTTCATGAACTGATGCTTTCTTTCAGGATCACAGGTAAAAAACCATATTTCATCACAGTAATTACTACAAAATCCAATAAACTTAGTTTGTTTCTAGTGTGCTATAATAGCATGTCTACACACAAGTCTTTATGACATTGTTTTTAGTCATCAGGCTAAACTTTAGAAACAATTTTCACGTAAAGTCTTGTGTCTAATTTTTCAATTAAAATGCATCGAAGAGCTTCCTTATCCATGTTAACCTTATTCTGCCACTGCACAAGTGCTTAATTTTTGGTTATCCCAGATCACTTCATGAACTTTGGCTATGTTTTGGCTTGTAAGCACTGATCTTAGGCAGCAAGCACTTTCATTATCTTTCAAGTTGTTTTTTTCTTTCCAAAAACCTTTTACACCATTCAAACACACATATTCAATACAAAGTGTCATCTCTATAAGCCTTACTTAATATTGGAAATGTTTCTGTGGCTGATTTTTTAAGTTTCTCAAGAAACTTGATTCAGTTTTTTCATTAGATATTTTTCCAGCAGAAAGCATTTGCTTGTGATCACTCAGTGCTGCAATGCTCCTGTCTATTATGAACAGATGAGTGGATGCTGGCAGACATGGATATTGTGAATGGATTACATCATCAAAATAGTTACCAACTGCCTGTAATTTTTAATTTCTGCTTATAGTCTAGTTTTTGTGTGTGTTTCTTGTTTTCCCCATATATATAACACTTTTTATATCTATATTGGTAAATATATTTGAATTTTGATGCATTTTTTTCAGCCTAAAAAGAAGGAATCTGAAAGGAAAGATGAATCACAGGGGAAAATTGCTAAAGTTACTAAAAAAGAAACCACAAGAAAAGTATGCTTAAAAATTAAATCACTTTTCAGTTTTAATGCTTTATTCCATTATTTTCTACATTTGATATTTGGATTTTTATTTTGTTTTCCCCTGAAGGCTGTTAATCTTTTACATCCGTTGAATTCTTCAAGACCAATTGTTAAAAGAGGTAAAGAACGGGAATTTCCAAAAATGAAAAGACCTTCTCGATTGCGAAAGGTAATTATGTCCAAATTCTTTTTAATTTTTGAAAAAATATTTATTTTAGGTTTTAAAAATTATATATCTTAAGATATTTCTTTCATTAATGATTTGAAACTAGAAATTTGATCATATTTACTATATAAAACTTTTTGCTATGAATTTTTGTTAAGATTTAAAATATTTACATGAAATAATTTTTAAGTTCTGTAACTATATATATAAAAGGATTATTTTACTTTATACATATGTTTTTAAAATTAAATATTTTGTATATCACTGAGTGTACATTTCTCTAAATTAATTTCAATCAAGTAATTTTTGAAGACTTCCATATACCAGTTTTTTAAAATTTGTTAAGTATTGTTAATAATCTGGAATTTCAATCCCTCCTCCTCAAACCTAGACTACAGTGCTCACTTTAATATAATAAAGTGTATTCTCAATGGAGAAAAAGAAACACAGGGAAAGCTTCCATAGAATTAGTTTTTCCTTTAATTTTAACATTGTTGGTTTAGTTTAAGGATTCATTTGTCAGAGTTTTTCAAATTTTTAAAACATATGTTCAGAAACCAGTTACAGAATGTAGTTTTACAGATTCTGTTCATTTCAATATTTTTAGTTTTTTTTATATATTTTATTGTATTCAAAATAAATACGCTAGTGTTTATTTGAAAATAAAAATGTCAATAGTTTGACTTTAAGTTCACAAATTTTAAATGTTGCTGATAGATGAATGTCTTAAAACATTATTGGGAAAAATAAAAAATATAATCATTACTTTTAAAAATTTAATTATACAAATTTATACCCAGATGAAATTTTTGAGTTAAATAACATTTTTATTTTCCTAAACCTTATTTATGTGTAATTTTTCTCGATATATATGTATCATTTGATATAATGAATTCATAAACTTTGTGTCCTAAGCTCATTTGTATTTATTTCAAATATAAACACAAATACATTTATTGAAAGTTATAAGCAAATAAGCATGTTTCAAATGAAATATTGCAAAAAAATAGCATTTTGCATTCATAATTTCTAACATGTAAAACACTTCATGTTTCATGAGGATATTGTCTTTTATTGAAAAGAGTTCTTGTAAGAGATCTAATTCTATATACAATTTGTATAAATGATATATTTTATACATCAGAATAATGAGGCGAGTACTCAATTTTTTAAAACTTATATATTGTTTGCAGGATGCTTTTTCTCATATGGGAGTATTTACCAATTTCATGGTAAATACTTTCATAAGAATAAAAAAAAGTTATAGATTTCTTTGTGAAGAAATAACTTATTACTCTAATCTACTTCATACTACTAAGATTATACTCTACATCTCTATTAGGGATTAACATGCATACCGAATTTGGCATGTGATACAATTCTTTGTGGCACTCTACATCTCTCTACAAATTAGTCAATTTTTGTGTTAAGTTGGATATTTTCAACTGGAGCTTATTGATCTAACATTTTCAGAAGTATGGAAAGGAAAGTTAATGGAATTGTTAAAAATTTGAAAGAGGACTAATGATAAATCAACAGATATCTTAAATTGTTGGATGACATTTCTGGAAAGATTTATTTGTTAGAAGGGGAGAAAATTACACATGCTCTGCTTTTAGTTCTACATATCTATGGGGCAAATCTTTTTTTGTATGAAAAGTATTTTGAGTCAGCAAAGAAGTTTTTAAACAATTTATTTGTGGATTCAACTGGACATTCAGAATCATGTGAAATATAAAGTCGCAAATTATACCCTTGATATTGCAATATAAAATAGAGATGTGCAGGGACAAAAGGTTTGCATTAAAATATTTAACTACATTGAAAGAATACTTATATTTTACTGTTTATTTCTTATGTTAATAAATGTTTAAAAACTCCATAATACACAAAATATATACACAATTTTAATTTTTTATTTATAGTAAAGGAATAGTTATATTTTGTGTTAATGTTAATAAATATTTTTAAATTAAAAAAAATGCATAATATTAATATATAATAAAACACTAAATCTGTATTCTTGACCTTTGTCCCCTAATTTTGCATACATTGCTGCAGGCATCAATTGTTTCAAATATTTCCTACTAATGCGGCACATTAGTAGAGTGCTTTGGCACACCACAGCAGGAAGGTTGCCAATCCCTGCTCTAGATCATTAAAGGCAAATTATTTCTTGCTTTGTCATTAAACTCCCAAGCAGTTTCATCTTAGTGCATTTTCAAACTTAAAAGAATAAATATAGTTTTATTTGAAAATAAAGAATATGCATCTAATGACAAATCCAGATAAATCAGTTAATGCTGATGTTGAAAAATACAAACAGTAATTATTTTTATTAGCAACACATATATAATATTGAAACTCAATTTTTTTTTATTAAATATAATTTTTGGAGTTAATCATGGAGCTTTGTTCTTAATGAAAACTATGAAAGCAACTTACAAAAATAATAAAATAGTCATAGTATATGAAGTAATATTTCTGGCACAGTTTATTAACAAATTATTTTGCTTATTAACTGAGATATTTTTCTTTGATGAAAGAAAAGCAAATGAAGTTTTCCTTTTCCAGGTAAAGTAAAACATTAGAAAAGAATCTAGGTAGCATTATAATTTGTATTTTTATCTCATCAAAATTAGTAACAAAAATTATCCTTTTGCTTTCTTGAAAATAATGTTAATCTTATACTTGGATTAGTTCAAGTAAAAAAAATAATTTATAACGTTTTATATGTATAAAATACATATTTGTATTACAATACTTAATATTTTCAGAAATAATTAATACAATCATTATTTCCATTTTAAAATGTAACAAAATATTCATGATTTATTCTGAAGAAGATAAATACTTTTAACTATAAAATTTGTTTGAATAAAGAAATCATGTGGAGCCTTTTTTTTTTTTATAATTTTGGAATAAAATAGCTGAAAAGGATACTTTGCATTACATTTTTATTATGCTTTTATATTAAAAGGTATGCTATTGGTCAATTAAAGGAAAACCATTAAAAGCATAACTCCATAATATCCAAATTGGGATATGAGGAAAAATGTATATATTGTCATTGTTTAGTAGAATCTGATTGCAATCCTGTTTAAAATTTAAGTTTTTGAGAGAGAATTTATATATTTAGATAAGAATATTAAATTGGTGTAAAATAATTTATTAAAAAAATATTTATTAAGATCTTAAGAATATAATGGAAATTTCATCAAAGAAAGCAGCATGCTGATTGCAAATATTGATGAGAGAACAAAGCTCTTAGAGTTGATGTTTTGCTAATATTAAATGGGTTAAATAATTTTAAAAAGAAATTATGTTACTTATTGATTATAGGGGCCATGAAACCAAACACAGCAACACATAGAGAACATGCCAAATTTTGGCTTTTTCCAGTTATTATAAGTTGGTGATGCTGTTTTTAACTCTTTCCCTGGCGTAGGCACGATAACACACCAAGACAAATCCAACTCTTACCTGGCAACGGCGTGTTTTCACGCTTTGACGTGCACCAACATTCAGGTTGATTCGCCCTGTTCGCTCTAACTAACAATTAATTAATAATAATTAAGCTCTTAACTAACAATTGCACAGTTACAGGATTTTTTTATTTTAATAATTAATTAATTTTAACAACAAGTAATAAATTAATTAATAATAATAAATTAATATTATATAATTAATACATAATTAAATAATTATTTATTAATTTTAACAATTAATTATTTAATGAATTATTTTACCATTAATTAATTATTACTTAATTCATTGATAATAATTAATTGATAATTAATTAAATAAGCTCTTAACTAACAATTGCACAGTTACAGGAATTTTTTATTTTAATGCATGCGTTTCAGCCATTTAATTGTTAAATTGCCTGCCAGACTTGGGTAGGATTTAAATACCCCCTGCTGCCAGGGAAAGAGTTAAATATCATGGCTTATAGCAGTTGAATAGGAGTGCTATTTTCTAATATGATCAGTTTTATTGCCATTTTCTTTCTATTATGCAGTTAGAATTTTTTACCATTTTTATGATATTGATGAAAATCTGGAAGTTATGAAAAAGTCTCAGCTTTTTTTCAAGCGAAGGAGATTTTATCATGAAAGCTTTTTTGACCAAATGGTTACACCATGTCAATAGAAGTATTGCTAATGGTGCAATGCCATTGGTTATCAGTGTACTGTTGATCATCATGTGATGAATCGGCTATCAAGACTAAAATTCTATTTTCAGAAGCCTTATGCTTTATCTAATGCTAGGATCCTATAACTGACAAGGAACAATATCATTTTCTGAATTTTAACTTCTGTTTTAATTATTCAATTACTGATCTCAAGTTGTTTGGGAATTCTGCATTGTGCCTTTTTAACTGTTTCATGAAGAAAAAATTAAGTGCTTTCTTTTTGAGATTGTTATTTTAATTCAACTGTACAATTTCTCCAAATGCCATTAGATTTTTTTTATCAAAATTGTGTAGTATGATTTTGTGAATTGAGATATTTTGTATGTCCTTGCAGTTTAATTAATATGCTATTTAATTTCATAATTCATGTTAATTTTCATTCCAGCTGATATTATTAGGAAGACAGCAGAAAAGAGAGAGCATGATCATAAAGAACCATGAAAGGGAAAGTAAGGGTAGTTAATGTTTTACAATTTAAATAACATAAAACTGTACTTGTTCTTTAGAGTGATCCAATCAGTGTAATTAATACTGCTTTAAGACATAAATCAACTTCTTGACCCATGATTTCCTAAATTTAACCAAATGCTGAATCAACAAAAAATTTATATCTTCTCTGAGTTGGCTTTTTCTGATTATTATTGCACTTGCTAAATGAATAAAGAATGTAAGAATTAATAGATTATGGTTTTATTTATAATAATAGTTAAACTTCTCTAGAAATTTCTTGCTTTCCCTATGGCCCAGAGTATTGGCAAATTCAGGTGAAGGTTGGCTGGCCAAAAAACTTTGTTTAAACCTGCAATTCTGGTTCCTAAGGCCAGGAGTTTGCTCTAGTACTACTGTGGCTAAGACTATTCTATCATGACTATAGTTAACTTAGGTTTATAACTATTTTTTGTATATTTTTGTAATATGTATGTATATATGATGTCTATTAATAAGATATGTTGTTATTAATGTATTAGAAATTATACACATTTTCTTCTTTTATGCAATATAATTTTTTGGATATCATATTAATTATAAATAATTTTTCCTTTCTTTTTTTTAGATTCTCTTTCTGATGAATGTAGCTTATCACCTGAAAAATCTGTTGAAATTGACGAAAATAAATTAGAAAATCTAATCTCAGAAGTTGATTATTCATGTGCTATCAATAAAAATGAAAATGAAGAAATTCTTTCCAAAGATTTAAACAACTGTAAGAAAGATTTAGTTTTTTGTCTTAAAGAAGAAAATGAGAATTTGGTCCAAAATTTTACTGCTTGTGATGAAGAAAATCAGAAAAATATGCAGACTGGTCCTACCAAACAAGGAATGAATGTATTAGAACTTTCTGCTAAGCCAACAGCTGTATTAAAAGGATCTGAAAACTCAGATATTGATAATACATTTTTGGAATCTAATCTCTGTTTAATAAATGCTCATGAAGTAGAGGAACTAGGTACTGTGTGTAAGACGTGCGATGAATCAGGCTATAAATCTTCTGAAGAATTTTTAATACATCATAGTATTCCTGATGTACCATTTGCTGAAAAGGAAGTTAGAAATCATCTATCAGAATGCACTTTTAATAGCAAGTTAATTGATTTGGAAAATCATGTGGATAATATTCATAGTGAAAAGGGTATTGATTGTATAGAGTACAAAGATGATGATTGTGCTAATGATATTCAGTGTAACAAAAGTTTGATTTCAAATGTTATGAAAACTTTTGCAGACCCCAATTGGCTACATGAGAAACAAAACAGTCCTTTAAACAACCTTGCGGAAGCTTCAAATATCACAATTGAAGCTGTATCTGAAAAAAAATCAAATGTATTCTTTACTGCTGACTATAATTTAATTGAAAATAAAATGGAAACAATATCAATTACTGAGAATACTGGCTGCATGTATAACCTTATCAGTGATGTACTTACTTCAGGAGATCAAACGATTAATGATACGAGTAATAAGTCATCAGCAAATAATACTTGTACCATTGATTGTAATCTAGATAATGGAAAGAAAAAGGAAGATCAAAGTGATACAATGAAAACGGATTCACATGCAGAAAATATTTCTCATGTCTCAGAAAATCAGTATTCAGATCAAGAAAGACTTCAAGCAATAAAACTTCTGTTCCATTCTCGAAAATTCAGGCAGTAAGTAATAACAATTTTTTTAAATAAAAATTATAACTTATAAAAATTCCAATGCTGAATTTTAAAGTCATGTTCGAATATTTTGTTTTTGTAACAAAATTTTGTTGGAACCACATATCTGAATTTAAAAGAATATGAAATTTCAATGTACCATATATTATAATATATATAATTTTTTAAAATAACTTTCAATGTAATCAAATTATCATTTCAAAATGTTTGTTATTTCATTTTCCTCATTATTTAAAAAAAATGACAAAATAAAAATATTTGCGTAATATAAGAATGTAACTGCCATTACGCCATTACTTGGGATAAACCAAAAGTAATTAACAAAATCTCAGGGTAAATTATTACATTTGATGGCATAAAATATCACAGTTACAAAGGACAGATACTTACAGTACAAGGCAAATATTTAGAGAAAATAAGTGAAAATTAATTAAATTTACATAATCCAGGATTGGACATCAAAACAGGGAACGCTCGCTTGTTCAGATCCAATCTCTCTGAGGGTAATGCAGTGTTTCGTATGGTCACACTTCCGTTCCAAGCCCATACTGTATTGTGGCACCTACATTTCGGTCTTGAAATTATACTGTGCATTACAAGAATACTTTTTCAATTAAGTATTATTCTTTGTATTTTAAAGTAACAAACAATTTTTTTATTTTATTTGATATCTTTATATATAAAAATTACGTGTCACAGTGTTTGTCCGCGATGGACTCCGAAACTACTCAACCGATCGTAATATAATTTTGCATACTGTGTGTCCCTTCATCCAACTTAAAGCATAGGATAATTTTTATTTCAATTAATGACGCCATAATTTTTTTTTATTGCTGGAAATGTAAAGAATTCAAAAAACGAGAAAATTCGCAAAATGTTGCAATGCTCATGTATCTGTGGAAGCAGATAGTATAAACCAAAATGTAAATGCCCAGTGTATTTCAAGGTGTGGAACCTGTTTTTCGAATCAGTTTCTAAAAGTAACCGAAACTTTACCAGATAATGCTGGTCGAACGTATTTAAACACACCGCGGCTGGGGCTTAACTTAAAAGCCTTGGATCGTGAAAACTTGGTAACTGGCGTATTTCAAAATGGATAATCCGAATCTGATATTCAATCTGAGAAATAACTGCAACTTTGCCAGATAATTCAAGATGACCGTCTATTACACAAACCGGAGCAGGAGTGCGTTCCTGGTGTAATTAGGGATGGTGAACGAGAGTCTGAAATCGAATTTTAGAAATTCCTGTAACTTTGCCAGATAATGTCGGAAGATCCTAATGTTGCATTAGGGTCGTCCAGGACTGAACTTGCCAGCTAATTCCTGTAACTTTTCTAGATAATCCTTGATGGCCGAAATATTCGCGGACAGCAGCACCAGCCTAACTCGCAGACATAGAAACTCAAAAAGTGGGTCTGTGACGTATTTCGGGCCTGCCGATCCAAATAATCCAATTCGAGATAATCCCATAACTACGTCAAATAATGCCAGACGAAAGTATTTTACATGAACCGTGGCAGGGGCTTGCTTTAAAATTCTTAAAGTGTGAGAAATGCTTTCCTGGTGTTTTTCTGGGAGGGGAACAAGAATCTGAAATCGGATTTTAGAAACTCCCGTAACTTTGCTATATAATGCCGGACAACCGCAATGTCAACCTTCAGGGACTGACAAAAGTAATGGCGTCGAAAGTGGGCACCAAGTGCTTCTTGGGGTGGGAAACGAGAATCTGGATTCTAAATTTCAAAAGCTTCTTTTTTTCTGGGTATTGCTAGAATGAGGTCAAATGGCTTTGCGTTTGAGTGTCACCTCCGTATTTTGATTCCTTATAGCAACTAAACTTGCAGGTGCAGCCTTACGAAAATACGATTGCAGTAGGAAATTGCACTGGCAATTGCATCTTCAGGCGTTGGTGTCACTTTCTTGGATGGTAGAGAAACTACACATTCCACATTCAAGCTATTCACAAGAAACCAGATGCAATGTGTACCATTGAAAAAAAAAACTGGCTACAGCATTGCAAAGGAGTTCATTAATAATCAGGGATAAGTGTACCATTGGATTAAACATTCACTCAAAGCATTACAAAGAAATTTGCTAGATTTAAGCAGCAACAGAAAAATATTCTCGATGGTGCTGTCCTTCTACTGTCTAGTGATTTCTGACAGACATTACCAGTCATTCCTCACACTACTTTTGCTCACAAGATTAAAGCATGTTTAAACAAAATCGTTTTTAGGGAGAAACGTGGAATCATTTTGATTGACCCTAAACACGTGAGTACATTTGCAAGGTGATCAGTCGGAGCAAATATTTTCTAATCAACTGCTGAATATTGGAAACAGTGAAGTAGAACTGCAGCCTAACACATAATTAATGAAATAGCCAGATAATTTCTGTACTGTTGTTCAGATAAAAAGGAACTAATTGAGAGTGTCTTCCAGGATATACTGTAGATAATTATTGGTTCTGTAATCCTGTTACTTATTCAGAAAAAATGTTGTATTATGGCAAAATAAACTTCCAGATACAGAGTTGTGTCCAGGTGATCCAATGCCTTTTAAATCAATCCACACTATTGTTGATGAAAACAAAACCATAAATTTTCTGAGTTTTTAAATTCTTTAGATATATCAGGAATACCACCACACAATCTCTGGTTGAAGATTGGTTCATTGGTTATTCTGCTCCAGAACTTAATTCCATCTAGATTATGCAGCAGTACACGTTGGATCATCAAAAGAACAACTGGGAAACTTCTTGAAGTAAACAATTTGACTGTAAATTTTAAAGGAGAAATCGGTTCTGTTTCCACTGATATCATCAGAATCTTCAATACGATTCAAAAGGCTTCAATTCCTGATTCATTTGGTTTTCGCGATAACCATAAATGAATCTCAAAGCCAAACAATGTTCATTTGATGCTTGGACTTAGAAAATCAATGTTTCTCGAATGGGCAACTATATGTTGCATTCCCACGCGTGGGGAAACCATTGAATCTATTTGAGTTAGCAAAAGACGGGGGTACCGAAAAATATTGTGCATTGAATAGTGATTAGTTATAGTAAAATTATTTATTGTTATACTTTAAAATAATAATTAAAAATTGCTAAAAATCAACGTTATTTACCACATTTATAAAATTAAATTTTCATATGTAGTTATGTAACAACTTCGTCAATAATTCTTGCATTATGCTATACTCAAATAGGAGATGAATGAAATGCAAAATTGAAATCATTGTTGTTTTATTCTTAATTTCAACTCTCCGAAATTGTAAACGAAGATTAATTTGACTGCATTGTATAGCTTAGAATAATATTATATCAACGTATTAAAACAAAGCCACAGCAACGCGTGGCCAGGTCAGCTAGTTTTTTATATAATTTAATTATTTAAATCTTTTTTTTATAATTTAATAAAATTATTTTATTCAATAAATATTTTTATGCGCACATTTAATAAATTTGTCAATTTTCATTGTTACAATTATTTCAAAAAAATTATTTTGAATCAAATAATATTTTATATGTGTGCTTATATAATGGGGAATTAAGAAAATAAGGAGGACATTTTTTATGAAGGAAAGATGTGTATGTGATGCTTTTGAATGTAGTTAAGATATTTAGGCTCCCTGAATGATGTAGTAATTATTATATTTATTATTTTTTTCAATTGTATATTTTTAAACAAAGTGCATTATTTAATTTTTTAAAGTCTTTGTGAAGTTATTTGTTAACATTCTGATGCAGAAGAAAATGCGCTGAAATTTCTTTTTGTGCATGTGCAGAAATTATAACTGCATTGGGTAGCTTTTTTGCTTTGGAGAAATTTTTCAGCAGTATAATAAGTAAGTACCAAATATGTACTAGTTTTTATTTCTAAAATGTGAATTCTATACTACCAAGAATGCGTAGTGGCTAATAGCACTTACTACTGTGCCAAGGGCCCTGGTTGAATCCTGGAGATGGCATGAATGTTTGTATATGTGTGCCTATGCTACATGGAGGTACTCTAAATATTTCTCAAGCCAAAAGTCCTTTTTAAAGGTTGGTAGCTGTGGAAGAGGGGTGGGAGATTTCTTCTTCAAAATTGAGGCGGAACATAATCAAAACGTAACTGTCACCTGTATGGTGCTCAAGGCTGCTGCCGAGATGACAGGCATATTCTAGCCCTCTTGTCATGATAAATTTTATGGATCTTGATTTGGCACCTTTGATTGGATGGCATTAGTAACAACACAACAACAAATGAGAATTCTTTAGAGAAATAAATTGGCATTTATTTCAATAATACTTACTATATATATGTAAAATTAACGTTATAAATGCAAATTTCTTTGGAAAAAAATATGCTTATAATCAATTAATAATTTCTCTTATATTTCTTTTTATTGAATATAAGTATACTTGCATTAATTGTAAATATTTTCTTTTTAGATACTGTAATCATTTTATCAGTAGACAGATTGATGAGACAGTATTTGCATTAATTGATGATCTTGCACGCTTTCAGGATCGAATGCATCAAAAGGATCCTGTTAAGGTATACTTTATTTTTCATTGTCTTAAAAAATGTTTCATTATTAATGTTAAAGGATTTGAAAGTTAATTAATTAATGAGTACAGACTGTATAAAAAATTCTTAACATTTGGTAACATTTAAGATATTTATAGCAAAAAAAAAAAGGGCTATTCTAAAGTATTTTTTAGCAGTTGTGTTGAAATAAAGGACTTAAGTATTTAATTTATAGAGTATTAATCAGATGCTTTTTTTTACTCAGGTTACTTTTTGTTTTCAGTTTTTGTAACATTTTGAGGGAGAAAAAAAAAATTATGATAATTATATATATGCAAAAAGAAAGAAAGAAATCAGCAAAAAGAGTTTATTTTACAAAGGAAATAAAATAAAAACCTTTGCAAGGAAATTTAAAACTAAATGTTTTTGAAGTTTTAATTTTTTTAAAATTTAACATTATGCATCTCTTGTTCAAATTGATCACATTTTGACCTCACAGATGCTTTAAGTCTCTTTGGCTACTCATCTATCGAGGCATGCACTACCTTTACAGGAATTTCCATTGTTTCTTTTCTTCAGGAACATTCAAGACTGTTTAAATTGGGTTGTTGTTTTTGGCACATCTTCAATACTGACAATGATTTATAATCAAGTGGATTTAAATCTCTATGGCTAAAAGGCCAATCTTCGTGTTCTATGAAGCCTGGTGCATTCTCTTTCAAACACCACTGTATAGTTTTCGCCCTATGAGCAGGAACAGATTATTGTTGAAAAGTCCAATCTTTTCCATTGAGTAGGTTTATGTTCAGGAGCTTTATATTGGTTTTAAGATACCATCTTGATAAAAAACCTTTACTGTGATTTCCCCTTCTTTGCAAAAATGAACCTCTGATACGCCTTCATACCCAATGCCCTGATTAAGAAAGTCATATGATGAGTTCTCTTCAAGCATTTTTCCTTCTCTTTAGCTTCTCAGGCATTCTTTGCACATACAGGGTCATTCTGATGGTTGAAAGATTTTTCCAACATCAAAATTTTATCGGCGTTAAACAGAATTTGTCTGTGTCCATGAAGCATGCACACTTTTGGCACTTTATTTACTTTGTAAGAAAATAGCCATTTATTTTTCAATAACCTCTTGGTCTGAGGTCTTGTTTTCTTTTTGACACAGTGTTTTCTTTTTGGCATGTTCATCTTCTCAGCAAGAAACTTCTTTTAATCATGCTCTTCCCGACTGCTTTGACAAGAGCTAGTGTTCTCATCAAGTGCAGAGGACCGCTTCTAGTACTGTCTGTAATTCTGTTGGTCTTAGGAAAATGCCCTAGTAGTTTGATAATTGATAATAACTTTTTGTTGTCTAAATGTTTAAAATCTTTAAAAATCTGACAGACTCTTTCTGCTGCATGCTTCTGTTATAAGTGTTAATGTGCTGACTGATTTAGAATAACTTGCGTGAAAGAATACAATTTTTTGAAAAACATTGCAGTCAATCTCCAATAACAAAATTTAATGTTTGTTGTGTTTGAACTACAGCAGATGATCTCAAATTCTTGTATTAGAACTTATGACACAACTAGCTGCACATATGATAAAAAACATATTTCAAATGTTACTTTTTTTGGGACTTAAAAAGTGTTTGAACTAGCCAAATGATCTTGGTAGTGAACTCATGAATAGAGTCCTGGTTCTGCTTAAGCAGAACATCTTGTAGTAGTGCTGATGCCCTTTGAGGTTTAAAGTCCTCAAAATGATGTTGGAATGGCAAGTGAGGTGACAGCTCAGGTGTTGTCCTCATCATTTGGATAAGGTTCAAAATTACAAGTTGACTCCTATAGTCTTTTTAGATTCTTAATGTGGCATGAATAAGCAATTGTCTAAGCATTCAATCATAAGCAAATATTATTACAATTTTTATACATAGATGGGCTGAACTTTTAAGAAGGGATAGAGTATGAATTTTTTTGTTACTATTTTGTTAATGTGAGACTTAATATTGAGGGTGTATACAGTTATATATTTAATGTTCAAATACTAGTTCAGTTTCTCTTGCACATATTTCATCCTGTTATAATTTCCTAAACAGGATTCTATAATTTTTGGCAACTTAATATTAGTAATATAAATATATATATATACATACAGGGTGTCCAGCCTTAATGTGACCCAATCTCTAATTCCCTAACCGTTGGGTTTAGATATGCACTTCCAATTTGAAAAATGTTTTAAAAAAAGGTAAAGAATGTTTTTACATAATTTTCGAACCAAAAAACCCATTTAGAAAAAAATTACAAAAATTTATTTCTTATACGGTCCCCAGGTCCTATCACTTATATTTAGGAAAAGATGAAGTACAACAAAACAAAGTAAACACAAAAAGTTTCATTTTATTACAATAAAAACTGGCCGAGTTATGGAACTTTGAAAATCATATATTGTATCCATTTTCTCAGCAATTTTCAAGAAGCTAGTAAGGGGCCGTCTCCAAAGTGAAATTAGTTGGACTCTTTTGCCAGGAAACTTTCGCTCTTGCACGTTATTTTTATGTAAATTGTTTTTAAATTTAAAAGCATACGTTAATCATACAATAATTGAGCACTTAAGAAATAAAATTTATTCTGTGTATGTGTAAAACATAGAAAAAATAAAATATTTTGGATGAAGAAAACATTTCAAAAGCAGTTCCAAAAAAAAATAGACTTATATGCTGCAGCTTCAGTCTGATTTACTGCATTTTTGCTGATCATGACGAACGTTAAAAATCTGTTGTGTAGTCGCTTGCAATTGCATACAGTCGTATTCTAATACTACGAATTCTAGTACGGGAGAACAATATGTATACAAATGAAGAATACTGCAAAATGGTACTGTTTTATGGGCAGTGTAATCGAACTGAGAGATGTGGCAAGACTTAATGCCATTAAATTTCCCACTTGAAGACATCCATCTTATTGTACAATTGCCCGTGCTGTTCGACGCTTGTATAAAACTGGGAGTTGTCATAGACGTATTCCCTAGTCTCGTGCCACACCTCATGCCTTCACCATTATTTAAGTTAATTTGGTCATTCTGATATAATAAAGCCTTTGATTCATGATTGGCGCATCATTCCACATTATGCTATAATTTGAACGACAAATCCTGTATTATTTTGCTGCTATTTGTTAAAACAAGCTGTTTTAATCATTTTGGTACAAGTTGTATTTCTTTAATTTAATTTTTATTGTTTGCCATACAGCAATACAAATTGTCAATCTATGATGTTTTTCTTTTGCTCTTTCTGTAGATAGAGAATTGGATGCTTCAAAATTTATGTAGGCATAAATCGGTCAGTTTTTATCGTTATAAAATGAAACTTTTTGTGTTTACTTCGTTTTTGTGTACTGCATCTTTTCCTAAATATAAGTGATAGGACCTAGGGACCGTATAAAAATTTAATTTTTGTAATTTTTTTGTAAATGGTTTTTTTGGTTCGAAAAGCACGTAAAAAACATTCTTTACCTTTTTAAAAACATTTTTCAAATTGGAAGTGAATATCATAACTGAACAGTTCAGGAATTAGCTATTGGATCACATTAAGGCTGGACACCCTGTAATATACATTGGTGTCCAAAAGTTAAGCATAAATCGTAAAATGTGAAAAACATGGAGTAAATATTCGTAAAATTATTCCAAATTTCTTGCGGATATTAATTGGGTAAAGAAGAAACATTGGGTTTATGCAAAACTTTTCAGTCAACTACGTCCTGCACGAAACACCGGCGCATGTCAGAACGCGGAGAAACGGATTCACGCAGCATAGGCAGTTCAGACAAGTTTCGTGCAACTTCTGTTCAAAGGAACGTTGTTAACCATCAAACAAGGTGAATAATGGCACAAAGACGCCAATTGGACATGTTTATGAAAGGAAGAATCGTTGGAATGCTGGAATCCTCATGATCACAAACTGAAGTGTCTCGAATTTTGAATATGGACCAGTCTGTGATCTCAAGACTGTGGCAGAGGTTCCAAAGAACGGGAGATGTTACCCGACAACCAGTATCAGGTCGACCAAGAGTCACAACCCCTGGCCAAGACTGATATCTGGTAATAAGTGCGCGACGCAGAGGGGCAGTACTGCCAGAGCACTGGGTTCGGCGCTCACAGTCGCCACAGGAATACGAATTTTGAGACAAACTGTTTACAGGAGACTCAATCATGTTGGCCTGTATGCCAGAAGACCAGCAGTTTGCATCCCCCTCACGTCTGCGCATAATCGCGTTCGTTTGAACTGGAGTTTGAAACATCAACATTGGAGTGTGGAAGAGTGGGCCAATGTGATGCTCAGTGACGAGTCCCGGTTTAGTCAGAGTAGTGATTCTCGGGGGTAACGATATGGAGAGAACATAGAACACGTTTTGAACCAAGAAACATAATGGAAAGACATCATTTTCGAAAAAGGGGAGTAATGGTATGGGCAGGCATCATGATGGACGGCCACACAGACCTCCATTTCTTTGACACAGGGTCTGTGACTGCTCAAAGATACAAGGATGAAGAGTTCTTGAGCTTTATGTTCGCTTGTTTCGATGTGATGTCAGTCCTGACTTCTTATTCATGGATGATAATGCGCCATGCCACCGAGCGGCGCTGATTGATGACTGCCTTGAAACGGAAAACATCCAGTGCATGTCGTGGCTTGCTAACTCCCCTGATTTAAATCCTATTGAGCATGTATGGGATATGCTCGGGAGACAAATTGCAGCCCTTTCGCACCCACCAAGCTCCGTTACAGAACTGAAGAGAGCTCTCCAAGGAGCTTGGAACCGTTTGAGCCCACTACTCATTCATCATCTCATAGCAAGTATGGTAAATCACTGTGCACTATGCCTGGCTGTCAGAGGTGACCACACGCCTTATTAAACTGCAGCATCAGTATTTTATTTAATGCTTTCTTTCATTTTTTCTTTAAAGTGTTCTTCCTTGCTATGCTCAGTTTTCTTTCAAACTGCTACTTTAGATTATAAAATTAATTATCATTCTTTTGATTTGCTTCATTATTTTATAAACATTTTACACTCGCATATCACGTTTCCTGCCATTCTGATATACAGTTCCTTCTTTATTCATATAATTATCAATTATGCTTAACTTTTGGACACCAGTGTATATATATATATATTAAATTTGTATTTTTTAAAAAAAAGCAGACTTTGCATTAAATTTACTTAACATTCCATTTTGAATATAGTAAGCTAACTAAAATTAATGACATTTAATAATAAAAAAAAAAATATATAAAATTTTATTTTCTATTTAAAGGCTAAAATAAAGAGACGATTAGTTTATGGAATCAAGGAAATAAAGAAGCATATGCAGTTAAAGAAAATTAAGTGTATTATAATGGCTACAGATATAGAAGATATTAAAATTGAAGGTAGGCTATTATTCATGATTATCTCCATTTTCAAATAATACCTAGAATGTCATTGAAGTTCAATTTAAACCATCATGGATTCAGTAAAATATATATATATGTTTATTGGGATGATTTGTGTAACTTGCATAATGCAAAGTGCTATATTTTGCAATTAAAGTTTTTCTTAAAATATATATTTGCATTAATAAGTAATTATTGTAGAACTCATTTTCTTGAAAAGGAAACCTTTATTGTTTTCTCAGGAATTCAGCTACTATGGTGAAGAAAAAAGATATTATGAATGATGAAACATAATTCTAAGTATATAATTTTAATGGGAAATTTTAATTCATAGCAGACTATTGTAGTTGAAAGCTTTATAAGAAATTGCTTTTATTAAAACTTATTACATACTGAAGGCTATTTTTTTTTTATTGCAGAGTAGTTTTTTATGAATTAGGTTTCTATTCTTCTTTCTATCATTTCTTTTTAGGTAGTGAAAAATATTACAGTTTACTTTCAGTTTTGAAATAGTTGCCTGTGTATAAAGAAAGATTACAAACTTTTGTTTGATGTATTTCATTTTAATTCAAGTTTACCCATGTTATGATTCATTTTTATTTCTGTTTGAATTTAGGAGGATTGAATGACATCATAGAAGAACTTAAATTCTTAGCTGAAGTATATCATATCCCTTATATATTCTCACATCGAAGATTTAATTTGGGTAAAATTTGTCGCAAATCTGTTCCTGTCAGCTGTGTAGGTATCTTCAATTATGAAGGTTCAGAGGTTAGTTAACTTTACTTAATTAATTTTGAAGTAATATAACTTATCATCTTTTAATTTCCCCCTTTTTTTAAAAATTGTAAATAGTGTTTCTTAGGTACTCTTAAACTTTGATACTGAAAAGCCGTCCCCAACAGCCCTTGTGTAGCTGAACAGTGGGACATTAATATTCACTCATTCATTTATTCATTCATTGATACTGAAAAGATCAGTTGTAAAAGCACATATATTTTTAAAGGATTTGAAAATTAGTTTTTGATGTTTAATATAGTTTTACTTTATTTTAATTAAAATAAGCTAATAAGAATTATAATAGAACTCTACTAATTGAAGATATAAATTTATCTTCCTATTGGGCTCCCTCCACTAATAAACCTGTTGTTGATCACACTACCTATATTGAAACTCATAAACACTATTAATATACAACTGTCATGAAACAACCACTGCAACCAAACCATATAATTCCTTTTACAACCTAATATAATTCTACTTCTTTTCTGTATCCTATATATCACTTTCTCATTCCCACATTCTGTTATGAATACAAGTCAAATCTTTCACATGGCTGTTAAAATAGTGCTGTATATCTCCTAACATCCCCTACCAAAAAGAAAATAAAAAATTACAAAATATTTGTTTTGCATTTAGTGTATTTATTTCCATTATTGCATGCAGTGCATAAAATAGGGATAGGAAAAATATATTGCTATTTAATTACAATATTTGTTTACTTTTGCATGAGAAGAACGATTTCATTCAAAGCGGAGTATTAAGCAAAGTTCATGACAAATATTCTCTTGTTCACATTTTGCTCCTTATTTTGGTGTTCGGTTTTAATTTTGTGGCATATTTTTGTAAAATAAGAGAGAAATAAATACTAAAACAGTTAATAACACAGTTAGAGATTCAAATAAAGAATTTTTCTTATTGCAACTCTATTTAGTTCATTAGGTAAAATATCCATATGATTTTAACTTAATAGGAAATAACAGAATAAAAAAATGAAATTTTTTATTCTTTTGTAGATTACATGCCTTCAGTTTAAAAAAAAAAAAATCAAAATTAAGTAGCTTCTGCTATTTTTATTTCCCTTTAATTTTATCTACATTATTATTTATCACAATGTCTACTTCAAAGTGAAACTATGTTGTATTGTTTTTAAAAACCATAGAAGTGCCTTTCTAATTTGATATAATTCTAGTTCACTCCCATTTATTTAACTGGATGCTTTTTTTTTTTATAAAATAATAATTGCAAGTTTTATAATCAAAGATTTACTTTGTTTCTTGCACATCTGATACTAAATGCATATCTTGATATCACACAGATAGTTTTCATTCTTTACAGACATAAAATACATACAAACTCTGCACTGATTATGTATATATATATACACACACACCAAAGAACCAAAATATTATGACCATGTACTCATTAATACAATACACCACCTTAGACCTGCAAAACACACTGACAGAAAAAAATTGTTGAGTAATGAAATTTGGACAGTGCAATTGTCTAGTTAACATGTTTAATTGATTAAATTATCAAGATCACAGGTTTATTTAACCTCAAGAAATTGCATTCCAAATGTGAAATGCTGTTACATTGACAGCCGGTGTAACCTCCAGAATTTTAAATGCAAACGTGCATGCATTTTGTCGTACTGGTGCCGAATGTCAATTTGGGGTATGATGTTCCATGCTTGTCGTATCACTATTAGGATGGTCAGTGCTGACTGTGGATAATGCTGGAGTTGTCATCCAATGATATCCCATACATGCTCAATTGGAGATAGATCTGGTGATCTCACAGGCCAAGGTAACACGTTAACAATCTGTAGAGCATGTTACATGACAACAGTAGTGTGAGGGCAAGCACTGTCCTGTTGAAAAACTCCCCCTTGAATGCTGTTCTTGAATGGCAGTACTATAGGTTGAATTACCAGATTGTTGAACAAATTTGCAGCCTCTGTGTTTGGAATAACCAAGAGAGTGCTCTTGCTGTTATAGAAAATTGCTCCCTAGACCATGACTCCAGGTGTAGGTCCAGTGTGTCTAGGGTGCAGACAGTTTGGTCCCCTGGCCTCCTTCTAGCCAATACACAACCATCACTGGCACTAAGGCAGAACCTGCTTTCATCAGAAAACACAACAGATCTCCACTTCATCCTCCAATGAGCTGTGTGCCATATGCAGCTCCTGTAAGGAGGAAAATAGTATCCTGGGGATGCCTTTTGCATTCCCTTTGGCCCACGCTTCGCTGTAGACGGGTGGCAGGAACAAGCCTGCTCCTGCCAATCGGCTGGTGATAAGTCTCTTCAGTATCTCCAGGGAGACATTGCTGTAGGGTTAGTGCTGCAGATAAGAGGTGTCAGGTTTACCCATTGGATCCTGATGCTGCAGCACTATATTCTGGGTGTACTCCAGGTAAGTGGTGTGCCTGGTTTTTGCCAGATGACCGGCACACTGCCTCCCTTGTTGGACTGTGGTGGGTGGAGGCAGACTAGGACAAAGTGTTTTCTTGCACTTATAGATCCAAGTATGCAGTGCCCAAGTAAATGCCTTGTTTTACCCAAATTTCACACCATTGAACAGATTGCCTGTACTACATGTTTTTTCTTACTATCGTTACCCAATAATGAAATGTCCAGAAAGTCCCCTTTTGCAGTTTTCAAAGCTCTCCAAGCAATAGGTGAACCAAAGTCAGTTAAAAAAATGCAATCCAGTGATTTACTTTTGGAAAGAAAATCAGAAATTCAATCGAAATCCTATCTATCTGCAAAAACATTTCTTGATTCTACACTTAGTTACTCCTCACAAATCTCTAAACTCCAGCCGAGTTGTCTTATCTTAACCTGACCTGTTGACCACCCCTGAAGCAGAAATCCTTGAAGGATTCTCTGATCAGCGTGTAATTCAGGTCAGAAGAATTACAATTAAAAAAGATACAACAGTTATTCCTACGAAACACTTGATTTTAACTTTCAGTAGCCCGAATCTTCCTACTACAATAAAAGCTGGATTCCTAAACTGCAAAATAAGTCCATATATTCTGAATCCTCTGTGCTGTTTCAAGTGCAAGAGGTTCGAACATTCTCAGATTTCCTGCCGCGGTCAATTGTTGCACTCTAGATGTGCATCTGCTGGGCATTCTTCCACAGATTGTGCTCTGGGGCCGAAATGTGTTTATTGCTCACAGTCCCATCCATCAGATCCAAAATTATGCCCAAAATAAAAAACAGAAAAAGAAAACCAAGCAATTGAGACTAATAAAAATATATGTAAAAGCCAGAAAATTAATAGCCCCACAATTATCCCAAACATATGCCAGGCTGCCAAATCCTCAACTGCAACCACAACAACCCAAACAGATGAAACTCTTACAAAAATAAAATGCTCTCCTTTGAAGTCACTACAACCTTTAATAACTGTCATGAATCATAATCACCTTCCCCAGAATTCCTACAGTTTACCAAATTGTCTACTTCAACTCAGGCATACTTCTTGCTATCCACGTCTTCTGTCATGGTTAGAGTGTCATCAGAGTCTCAGCCACCTATTCCTTTGATGGATACTTCTCCGATCACAGCTGGTGGTATATGTATCTCTGTTGCATCATCCTCATCATATAAAGCACTTCCTTCATGAAAAGTATCAATGTTTTCCCCTTAACCAGCTGAAACAAGTCCTATTCTTGAGACTACCACTACTACATCCAATACCATACCCTCTACATCTCAAGCTTTAAAACAAACTCTCAAGAAAAAGCGACCTAACAGAACTATTACCCCGGAATTACCAGCTCCTACACTAAAAATAGAAATACAAATGACAACTTATATACCCAGAAAAAACACTTCTTTATAGGATATGTCAGATGAGGACACATACTTGTGTATGACATCAGAGAACAAGTAGAAGTAATGGAAAAACGCTATTTAACTCTGACTAAACACAGGAAGTGACATTTTTTAAATCATATTTATTACTAAACTTGGAAAGTCTAAAGAAAGCATTGCCCTTCAGTGGATTCCCAGTCACTGTAACATTTCTGGAAATGAGAAAGCAGATAGGCTTGCTAAAGTGAGATCTCTCATGTCCCAACCTGGCTTGACACCACTAACATCACAAACGGCAATGCTTTGGAGTCAGTGGAATACACGCTACAGGGCATCTTACTTGGAGCTGTCTTTGAAGTACCTGATTTTTAACTGTTCGTTTTGTCACTGTGGTACCAACTGCAATTCGAATTTCTGCCGCAGACAGTACAATGCACCACATTCGTTAGCTGAACATAGCGATCTTTCCTCTTATTAGTGCCATGTGGCTACCCAGAACTCAGTCTTCTTGAGGCAGTACCATCCTTTGACCACTTCTCCCAACAACCATGCATAATGGATACATTCCAGTCAAGTCTTTCTGTAATATCGCATAAAGAAAATCCATCTTCTCATAGTCCTATTACACAACCTCGTTCACACTTGGTGAGCTGTTGATAATGGCTTCATCTTCTTAAAAGCTAAAATCAACTCAATGCATCAAATTTCACAGACAAATAACACTCACAAACTGTGCAGCACGCATTTAAAGCAACCCTGATTTGCAAGTCCTGAGTGGCACTACTAGCGCCACACTTAAGCACGAAATTCGAATTGATGTCATCTTTCTGATGTATAAACATGCCTACCAAATTTCGTTTATGTTACCTGTCTTTCTTGGTGTTGGAATTCCCCTCCCCCTCTTCAGTGTAGCTGCAACTCGCCTTGGAATAGGTGACGCAAGTTCTTTGTAGATAACTGGAGACAGGCTGTTCCAAATATCTAAGCAGCAGTCGCCCTATTTTAGAATATGCTGACTGGTGTTTTTTTTTTATGTTTGAGCTGCCTTTCTATAAAAGCCCAAATGTGCTCTCAGATTAAGATCCAGCAAGTTAGGTGACCAGGACATTAACTGGAATTCATCATTATGCCTGTCAAGCCACTCCAAAGCAATTCGAGCCATGTGATATGGGGTGTTGTCCTACTGGAAGGTCTAATTTCCAGTTGGGAAGACAGATGCCTTGTAAAGGTGCAACTGATCTGCAATTATGTTCGGCTAGTCTGGAGCTTTCATGGTGTTTTCTACCATAACTAAGGGCCTCCGGGCCACTTATGAAGATGTTCTAAAAGCATAATACCACTGCCTGTCTATGACCTGCTGTACATGTGAAAAGCAATTGTTCACCTTGAAAATGGCACACTCTGACAAGACCATCAATAATGATGAATGAGAAATCACAATATATTCATCCAATCAGACAACTCTCTCCCACATATCTATGGTTTAGTCTCAATGTTCAAAAACCCACTGTAGATTTAGTTGACAGTGACACTTGGTCAACAAAAGCACACAGGTTGGACATTAGCTGCATAGTCCCACATCCAAGTGTCTGCTGAACTATGTGTACCCAAAGACTTGCCCTCAGACTAGTACCAGACTTACAGTGTACTATTGAGTTGTCAGCTGAAGCATTGTATGGCAATTTGTCTTCAATGTCCTTTTTCTTTGATGACCTATGGACGTCTAACAGCTTGACATCTACTGATAGTTTCACCATCATTTATCCACTTTCCATAAATAATAACGATGGCAGATCAGTGCAGCTATGGAGATACTCATCAGAGTCTTCTTTCTGGCCATTACAATCTACCCTCAATGAAATTTGGTTAGATCAGCAGCCTTTTCAGAAGTAAGGGTAAGAATGATTAATTACCATCTGCTGAGATTAAATAGCATTTCCATTTAATCACGTGCTGTCCACATCATCCAGACTAGTTCATTAAAAAATGTGGGGTGGTCGTAATGTTTTGGCTCGTCAGTGTTTGTATATATGCTAGAAATTTATTGTTTACTGTAAAGTTTGATTCTATGATCCACATTTATAGTTATTTAATAAGCTGTTTCTTTTAACAGCAAGTAAAATTGTTGCATAGGTAGATTTATTATTTTCTCAATTGAATAATCTTTTAATTTTTATGTTTGACTTATGTTTGATTTTCCAGCATTTCAAGCACTTTTTCCTTAGATAAAAAAAGGAATACTCTTTTTATCTATAGAAAATTTCTATTATGTATCTTTCATTAATTTGCTTTTACCATGCGCTTAATACTTTGAAATTTTAAATTATTTTTCATTGTCTATATGTTAATACACTCTTAAAAACAAATCAGTAACAAAACATGGTTATTTCAAGTGAATTATATAAATTATCCATCTTAAAGTGATAAAACCAATTTCTAAAAAAAACATTGATTTTTTTTTAAAAAAAAAATTGGTGATGAAATTGTACATTTTCATATTAATTTGTATTATTCTGAAAATATTAGATAAAAAAATGTCAAACTCCCAAATGCATATAAAATAATGAAACATATATTACCAATTTCATCGGTTAATATTTTAAATTAGGCAAAATTTCAATATAATTGTACTATATTCCCAATTCTGTTTTTGAATTATTTTGAAGCTGTAACAATGCTTGTTATTATAATAATTAGGAATCAGATGTGAATGATGCATCTTTTAAACTGTTGTGGGGTGTAGCCAATCGATCATGATGGTTGTAAACTTCTTGATTAGGGATGTTCAAGGGAGAAGTTTTGGTTCTAATTCTTTTAAAAACTGGAATTGTGGAAACTAGAAATGAAATAATTTCCTAGCCTCCATTATTCTTGCCCTCAGTCATAATGTATTGTGAAATTTGAAAGAGTGGAAAACTTTCAGGTTTTAGCTTAGATTTATCCCCATCTTCAGGTTTTAGAATAATGAAATTTATTGCTATTAGTCTTTGTGTTTCCCTAGTATATGGCATTATGAAACTTAATAATGTCATAGAGATGGTTTATCATAGCCATTCTGATCAAATTTGATCATGTATTAAAAAAAAACAAAATTTTCATTTTTGTTGTTTATTTGTAACTTTCCCAATATTTTAGATTGTAAAAAAAAAAATCAGTTTTTTTTTTATCGATTGTCCTAATAGGAAAACTTTTCAAGAATCGAAATTTTATAAATTAACAACTGTTAACTTATGCTTTTGTTTACATATAGTGGTATCTTAAGGCATTTTATACAACAATATCAGTGAGAGAATAATATAGTAAGATTATTCAATTATGAAATTTTTAATAAATGAAATTGTCAAATATGAAAAATTTAAATTATCTTACTAATTTGTTTCAGAAAAATTTCAAGAAATTGGTTGAATTGTATGAAGACAGTAAATATGATTATTCTTTATTAACCGAAAATTTAGCTTCTGAACTAACAAGTGATCAAATAAAAGAATTGTTTGAAGCTGAAAAAGAACCACTTCTTCTTCATGAAGCAAGCCAAAGAATATTGAGAGAAATATTGTATTCTAGTCCTGAAGGATTCCCAAATAGTACAATATCTGATTCAATAAAAAATGGTGAAAGCTGTAGTATAAATACGAATTTGATGCCATATTCACAATTGGCTGATGATAATTTTACAGATGTTGAAACATGTATCTCGTTTCCAAGCAAAAAATGCAGAAATCCAGAAGAAAATTCTGATGCCTTATTAAACAAAAAAGCCAATATTATTTTGAGAAAATATAATGTTGTAAAAGAATGAATTTTGTATGTATATTATATACAGTTATTAAATGAATTTATTTTTTGTATATTCCATTATTTTGTTCAACTTATAATTACATGTATATATGACATTTACTACCAAGCGTAGAATTTTCAGTTTGTGCTTCTAAATTCAATGATTTTAATTTTTTTGTAAAGTATTTATAAATATTGACAAGTAATTGTTATTAGTATGAATAATTCTATAATTAAAACATAATACACTTTTTTCTAAGGCATACTTAATAATTAATCTGCCGACTTTGTGGCGTAGTTGGTTTGTTGCTGGCCTTCTGCGCCCAAGTCAGTGGATTTTCATGATGCAAAAAATCGACAACAGCCATTTTATATGATTATGTGGCATGTAAAAAATCCCTTGAAGTGTCCATTTGGCTTGGGTGCTCTCAGCAAGATTAAATTCCTAAGTACAATTTTGCAACATCAGAACTCAGGTGTCAAAATTACTTGCGGCAATTGATATTGCCTATATAGTGCTGTACTAAAAAAGTGATATCAGCTACTGGGGAATATACTAAGTCTGAAAATGTAAAAATACTTATCCACAGCCTCATTTGAGAAAAATCTAAAAATAAAGGAAGAATTCATAGTCTTTTTCTCAGTTTGGTAGATTTTAAATGTATAGTTTTAAAATTATAGATGTATTTTTACTTGGGAGGTATATTTTTAATAAGATCTTTACAAATAAAAAAATCAGTTTAATTTGTATTGTAATGGATGTATATAATTAAGCATTGTAAAAGAATTTTTGTTTGAATAAAAACAGTAAAGACAAGTATTTATTCTGTATCATTTACATAATTACATTTGTAACAACCCTTCTACCGCAATCAATCTAGCAATGACAGGAATAAAAGCACCTCATACTCCTTTTAAGGCACAAGTCAGTGAACATACAGATAGACATTTTTAAAAAATGGCCGAAAGCAGAAGGTCAATTAAAAAAGTAAAGACCAAGATTAATTTGAACATTACATTGTAAAAACCCTACAATCAACTAGAATAAGGAATAAAGCACTCATATCCTTAAGAAAGTCAGTGAACTACAGATAAAACTAATGCCGAAGCATAATAAAAAAGTGATGACCAGGAAATTGAACCTTAGATGACAACACATCGCAGCCTAGAACTATTGGTTAAATATACTCCTAAAAGTAAAACTAGTTTTAAAAAGTTGAATTACAATTCTTCACTCATAAATCCTAACTAGTAATATCTATGGTTGTGGCATGTGTGTCAAATAGACTTGCCATCTCCACTTGGAACTGCTATAGACATCAACAGAAAGGTTTCATACAGCAATAATGATTGCAAAAACAAGTTTTTTTATATATCGTTTAGAAAGTTGCCCCAAAACAGAAATACTTTCCTTCTTTAACAGGGAATATGCAGCTACTCCTTTTTGCTCGAGTAAAGATACCTATAACTAGCCTAGAGCGAATTCCTTTTCAGCTTAGTTGTCTAAGGTGCAACTGAGGGAAACTATCCCAATTAACATATCTATTCCACCACTAGAAATTGATCTAAAACATAATTTTTCTTCCGCTTTTTAACTGTTTGGATTTATTCAGGTTTGAAAGCTTCATTACCATTCCTCATGACTCTAGAAAGACTGTTATAGGAATAAATTAAAATCTAGATTCATCAGATTATTATCCTCCTCCATTGTTCAATCTTCCAATGACAATGCTTTTGCCCATTTCAGACTTCCTATTCTTTTGAATGGTTGCTAATGTGGGACATATGCAGAGTATATGGCTAAATATTATCAATCCATATAATTTTTGCTAGGGAGTTCTTTCTGAAATGAATTGACCAGACCAGGATTGTACTGAAGTATTTCTTGATGAGTCCGAAACTGATAATAGTTTCGTACATCTGCAATCTGTCTCACGATTTATTTTTGTCCTCAGTTACTCCATTGGGATTGATCGCATACAAACTTTTTCCATATTAAATGGGCACTATCGATTGTAGAGGAAGATGCTGCAAATTCTACTTCTTTTAAGCCCATGCTCTCTGCTCAAAACAACAGCACTTTTCACTATGCTTAACTCGGTGGCACTTCAGTATATGTTAAAATTTAAAAAGGAAATTATATGTAAGAACTATAAAATTATGTGTTCAATTCTAATTATATAAAAATTATTGCATAGCTGTAGATTTTTATGGAACTTTTGAACTGAATTTTTTTTATCAAGCAACAATTTAATTCATAAAAATAAAATATGTAATAAATTTTTCAGCAATCAAATTTTTTTATTTTATCGAATTAACAAAAAAACTAAATTTTTCTGAAGTAACTACACATTATAATATTAATTATTAACAAAGAATGTCAAGATACTAAATCAAATAAAAATACACAATACTTTTATTTTTTGATCTCATTTTGATACATATGATATTGCATAAAAATAAAAAACTTGATTAGGTAATTAAAAAAAAATATATTTCATCCAAATGAAATCTTTATAACAATTTCTTTAAAAAATTCATTACATTTCAATGCGTTTTATCTAATCTATGCAATAATAATATTTTTCAACTTTATTCAGTTAGATGATTACATAAGTATTGAACACACATATAAATATAACATATTTGTACATAAAGATATAAAAGTAAAAACGAACACTTTAAGAGCTTCATCTCCATTAATACTCGCATATAAATTAGTGAAAATACATATCACATATTTCTTTTAATTTTTAAGCAAGAGCATCACAGTAAAATACTTATAAAGCACTATTCATAAAAAGGCACATTGAGTAGTTCAAAATCAAGAATTATAAAGAAATTTTCTTAAAAGCACAACTTTTAAAATGTTTTCTAAGCTCTAACCAATTAAATTATATTCAATGCATGTTTTTACCCAATTCTAAAAAAAAAGTATGAAAAAGAACATATATTAAACATCATTAGCTGTTTCTTCAACATGTTTAAGTTTTAAAAAAATATTAAAAATTCTGAACATTTTTCTTTAGAGTAAAAATTGATAAATTTTATTCATTTCAGCAATTGCTTATGATGAATAAGATAAATATTAATAATTAATAATAATATTCTATAATTATTTATTTCAATATATAAACATTCTTTTAAATATATATAACAAGTTATACATTTAAAAATATTTGAAAAAAGATAATAAAATGTGTGAAAAATCACATATAAACCTCTTACCCTCATATAACTCCTAAATATATAATTTTCTCCATAAATAAAAAAATATACATTAGCAATCAAAATAAATTATAAGATAATTTGGTGCTTACATTTTGAACAAGCATTATTTGTTTACAAATCTATATATTATTTAAAATTCATAACTACAAAAGGAAATGTTAAACTGAATTCAATATTTAAAATAGTATTTAAATGTAATTAAAATATTCAAAATGTTTTTGAGTACTTTTTATTCCTGATGTTTTGCCGATAATATAAATAAATTATTAACAAGTTTAATATTTAAAAAAATTCTCATAAGTACATTTTGCAAAAATATCTTTGAAGGCAAAAAGAAAATTTGATTGAACTGCTAAATATAAACAGCTTCTTATTTTAAAGAGAAATAGATACTTTAAAGTACATTCTTTGGAGATCTTTCTTTAATTTTAATTCTTAAATTGATACAATCAGCAAAAAATGTTCATAAAGGTGCATGGATCATTTTATTAAATTTATCATAAAATGTTTTGCCTTTCCTTCAATTATATTTTAAAAATCAATTTATATTTATGTAAATTATTTTACTCTTGCAATACTTATAAAAACAAAAATATGCTTGTTCTATATTTATATTTTACAAAAAAAATGTTTCCAAATTGCATTCAATTCTTAAAATGGTTAGCATTTTTCTATTTGTGATGAAATTTCTTTTTCATTTTACTTTTAATAATTATTTTTATTACAAAGTTTTTAAAAATTTAAAAAAAAATCATTTTGATGTATTTTATAATCTGTTTTATTCATTTTTATTTTCTATGTATTCATATTAAACATATACTATACAATGCAATATTTTCTTCTCATGAAAATTAATATATAACTATATTAATACTGATTTTATTAAAGAAAAATATTTACTAATATTTGTTTTTACTCCGAGTTCCATTACAAAAACTTTTTTCGTCACATCCAATGTTTTTGAATAATTTCTAATAGATACATTGTTCTAAACCAAAAAAAATGTCTAATTGCTTTTCTTAGTTATGCAAAAATATTGTAATTATTAAGTATAAATTTTTTTAACATAAAAATATGTATTACTCCTGTTTTTATAACTTAGTTATTTTTATTTAATAAATAATAAAAAAATTCTCTTTGATTTTAAAAAATTCTGGTTTGGTATATTTTTTAGATAAACTGCAGTGGATATATATGTATATATATTACAAAAAACCATGTCTGATATATTTGCTTTATTTTTACTTATTTATAAGAAATTTATAATATGGTTTAAAATACTCGAAAAATGATGTTAATCTATACAAATAAATAAAATTGAAGTGTCTGTTTGTAATTTCAAATTGGCAGCTTTTTACTTAATGCACTAAAAGTATACACGGTACTCATAACAAAAAAACAATTTTTAAAATTTTTGTCTGTCTGTTTGTTCCGGCTAATCTCGGAAACGGCTGGTGCGATTTTAAAAATTCTTTCACTAATGGAAAGCTACATTAACGGGGAGTAACATAGGCTATATTTTATTCCCGTATTCTTACGGGAACAGAAACTATACGGGTGAACGTGAAACTGAATGCCAAGATGAAGGCCAAGCTGAGCTAATGAAGTCTTTGTTTTGGTTACTGGCGACCGATGCTCTTCATGAGACATAACAGTGTTACGCGCACATGATAATACGCTGACACGTGCAATAATTTTTTTATGATAGTTATCTCACTGTTCATTTAAGTAGAGCATGGGCTGTTTCGGATGTACTTTTAAAAATAATAAATCAAGGCTTCATAAGTAAAAAGCAATGCAAGAAACAAAAAATTGATAAGTTTTACGGTTAGTTTTAATCCTTTCTTTTTTTTATTTACATTTTTAGTCACATTTAAACAATGGTTATTATAATCCCAATCTATATCTATACAACTAAATAAAATTGAAGTGTCTGTTTGTAATTTCAAATTAGCAGCTTTTTACTTAATGCACTAAAAGTATATACGGTACTCATAACAAAAAACCAATTTTTAAAATTTTTGTCTGTCTGTCAGAATATAAACAGATATATTTATAAAACATCATGAAATACCCAGCGAAGCGGGAGGGTAACGGCTAGTAAGATATAAACATTTTACTTCAGTTGTAAAGACAGAAATTGTAATTACTACTGAGAACTTATTTTTACTTAACAGTTTATGTGTACATTTTTTGTGTAAATGGTTAAAAGCAAATTCTCAAATACTGTTTTAGATGTCAAAGAGTGAACTTACTACTAGATAGATTAAACTTTTTGTATCATTACATTGCCTGTAACAAGGGCTAATATATATAAATATTTGTTTATTTTTTCAATATTTCTTCAATAATAATTTATGTGCATTACCTTCCAGAATTTACTGTTTCATTGTATTTTTTAAATTATAAAATTGGAAAGAAAATATATTCATGATAGAACTAATATTTCTTAGTTATTGTCATATCATGGCACAGTAAATTTTTAGAATAAGGATCCAAATAAATTTAAGTACAAATAATTTTTCCAAGGCCTGATTACCATTTACAAGAATTGAATCAATTTTATGGCCAGGTGATTGAGAAATATTGTAATTATTATTCAAGAGGTCTAGAAAAGGAAATAACCTTCAGTTCGAAAAATATTTTTTTCTGATTCTTAACTTATGAGAATCAGGAAGTATTTAACTACATCCATTACCTTAATTTATTGAAGAGCCAAGTTGAAATAGGCACTGGCATTAAAGGGGCAATATTTCTAGAATAACAAGCAAAATAATTGTATACTAGAAAAATATAATAACAATAGAATAATTTTTATAGACATGAAAAATTATAATTTAAAAAAAAATCATACAGTTTCATGATGCAATATAGATCTAAGAATTCATTTATTCATATCCTATATTCCTTGATTTTTTTTCCTCCGTAGAACTTAGGAGCTGTAACTAGAGTTACAGAGAATGTGTACACCTCAGAAATATATTACAAATGAAATTTATAATACATTTCTCTTTAACAGAAAAATATAGCAAAGGGACTAAAATGCTAGAATTATATTCTAAAATATATACAGTCAAACATAACAGTCTATATACCTATAAAATAATACTGAAATGCAACTTTTTTTTTTTTTGTAAATCAAAGTTGAAGAGTGATATCTAATAAGGGATTATAAATTTATCTTTTGTTAACATACATAATTAGTAGCTCCTTTATAAAATATAAATTCTCAAAAAATAACATTTGTCATGATATAAGAGGTAAAATTTTATAACATAAAACATCAAATTTAGAAAGATAAGTCAATTTTAAAAACAAAAATAAATGATATATATATATATATATAAAACAATCATTAGTATTATATATTACAATCATTAGTATTATATTTATTCTAAAAATTAGTTTCTAATTCCCCTTACATTCCATTTTATTCAAACATAATAATAATAAAAACAATAAAAAACATACTGGCTAGAATTGATAAAACATCCTCTTTCGTAGTATTATCTCTAAATATAAAACAAATGAGGTATAAAAAATATATATTAATATTTATAATGCAAAAGTAACTGTCCCAGGCACCTAGTTATATTAACATATACAAATTCGTTCAGACTTTGCATTCAAAATTCTTGATATTCTAATTTTTAGGAAAATTCTTAAATTTAGAATACTGACATAACAAATCTTCAACTATCATTTCTTCAATTTCTTTTCCATTTTTTAAATCTTTTTCACTTAAAGAAATTTGTCTCTCCTCTTCTTTTGTAACAAATACAACTTTTTGCTTTCGACTATGGAGCTCATTTGCTATAACAAGCTAAAAACATAAAAGTAATGAAATATAAAAACATTACAAAAGCACTTTAGAATTTTCGACTAATAGCTATAAGTTTTTTAAATTTCTTTTTTTAACATTAATAATAATCTTACTAAAACTTTTTAAAAGTATTTAAAAAACTTTAAGTAATAAATTTATAACTATATAGATGGATAACTTTTACTTTAACTTTGAATGACAGAAAACTATACATTAAGTTAATAGTATAAATTACTTAAATAAATAATAATTGAGATTAGCATTTGCTTAAAAGATTTTAACTTGAATTTAAAAGTACATTTTTGAGAAGAGTAACAAATACATATTTTACAGTTTATATCATAAATGTAATACTAACCCAAATTTAAAGTAAAGATTATATAATTAAAGTTTGAGAAAGTTTGCAAATACTTAATTTTTTTCAATAACTATTTTCAGTAATTTATTAAAATTTACAAATATATATACAGATGTTTTAATTATTTTATTACAAACACCTACACTGATTTATCATACTGTACCAAAATCATTATTGTCAGAAAATAATTTTTAACCTAAATAAGATCCATATATTACTTAAGAAGCACACACAACATTATACAAAAATAAGTCAGCCGCTGTGTTAATATATTCATATATACTATTTAAACTTCATTAACATTCTCCATCATATGTTATAAATATTATTAGCTTTTAATTAATAACAACGTTCCTTCTATATAATTTAATTTTTAAATTAGTTTTAAAAATAAATGCACCAATGAAACAATAGCAAATTATAAAACTATAATTTAAATTATGGTTAAATTTCTACATACTAGCTAAGAAATTATTCAATTACTTTAAAACTTGACTTTTTAATTTAGTTTGAAATTCTTTTTTTCTAAAAAGGTGAACTAAAATATTACTTCTAAAAATATATAGATATTTAATGCAATCACAAAATGCTTTTAGTCATTAGTTGTAGTAATATTTATGGATTTCACTACTGAGTCTCAAATGAAGCATAAATTATAAATGAAGTAAATTGTATTATAATTAGAGAGTGGGCTATGTCTACTACATTTATCAAACAAAATTATTAATATTAAAAAAATTCTGTTATAAATTTATACAATGTGTGTAATTAAAAACATTATATAAAGTCAGAAAAATGTTAGCCATATAATTTGCTATTAATAAATTAAAAATAAACTCACATTATGGCCATATTTTTCTAAAGCTCCTCTTGCCTTTTTCAACAAAATAGATGAATCTGTCTCCAACTTTAAATTATAAAAGAAATAAGTGATACATTTAATTATATCATGATGTTTATATAGATATGTAAAACAAAAATGTATATAATCCAAAACTTATAATAATGAAATTATATTAAGCAACCGATTCTGTTAATACCAGGTTTATTATTCAGATAATTCCTCAGATAATCATCAAATATATTTATCAAATGAAATTTATAGTATTCTTAAAAGAAAGATGAAAATAAAACAATTATTATTTAACAGACAAGCACAATGATCATACAAAAGCATTGGTATTAATTTCATGTTTTAAAAAGTACTAGTATAAATTACTTCAAATTAACACTAATCTTGTTATAAATGTATGATTTAAGAAATTTATAAAGAAGAGTCAATTGATTGCTTATTAACATCACACCTTGAAGCTACACAAAGACTATTGGTGAAAATAAGAATCAAAATTTAGAGAGATAAATTTTGTTTAAACACATTAAAACATATAAATTATATTATTAGCTTAAAAACAAATTCTTAAGGAAAAATTAACTTGAAATAAGTAATAATGTAAACACAGAAAAAGTTACAAAAACAATTAACAAGCTGAAAATTTTTATAAAAAGAAAAATTATTATCATACTTTGAAAGAAACTATAAAAGCATCTGGAATCCAGTTATGTACAAGTGGTGTTAACATCTTTGGTACCATTCGTAATGTTAAACTAAGAGGCTCATCAGATGAAATTTTATGCTCAGCCTTTAATAAAAGAGCAACAAATAAATTACGTTTGTAAAAGTTTATGAACTATTTAAAAAATATTTTTAAAAACCTAATAAAGAAAACTTTACCATGTCTTTCTCAGGTATATAAAAATCAGATACAGCAGCTGCAAGGTAAAGTATTGCATCTTTCCCCATTGGTCTCATAGCTTGCGAAGCAATGTATAGAATATGTAAGTAAGAGGATAAAGTGTTGAATTGAATTTTTAAAAGCATTTTATTTTCTTTTATCATTTTGTATTCATTCATATAGGGTATTAGTTGTTTACATATATTGCCTTCAACTGGAAAGAAGAAAAAATATATGTATATACATATATATATGTACTTATAAATAGCATTATAACTTAATCTGAAATCACATTAAAAAAAGTTTTGTTAAACAAATCTATTTTTTAGATTAATCACAGAAAGCAAGCAAATTGAGGTGATTGGATTTGATTTTTTTATTAACATTTCACTCTAAAGTAACATGGGGGCTATTGGTGATAGACTTCATGAATTTAAACCTAGGTCTAATGACAAAAATGATATCTGATTTGATATCCCACTTACCAAACTTCCACATGATGATAATATGAGAAAATTGAGCCAAGGCTGATTTGACATACATCAGCTCCTTTGCACAATAGATCTCTAGTGACTAGAGGACTCACTCGTAATTTGCTAACCATGAGTTTTTGACCATGACTACTCAACTACTGCAGCCACAAATCGAGATGAAGGAATAAGATAACTTATTTCCAACAAAGATAGAAGATTATGCATTATATGAACTCTAGAGAATATAAATAAAACTAAACTAAACTCAGTAGCTCAACAGCCCATGGTGGGCCAAGGCCTACTGTTTTTCATCTCAGGCCTATATCTCAGTTTTCTTGACCTTGGGCACTGAGGTCCATAAGCAAATGTTCCGGTCAGGTGGTCAGTCTGACAGGAAATCTGCAGTGTTTGGTTCCCAAGCAAGCTCATTTATTGACCCACTGAAGAGATGAAAGGCTGAGTCAACCATGCCCAGTCCGGAGTTCGATCACCGGACCTGCGGCATGGAAGCACATATGCTACCACTTGGCCCCAAATATTAATAAAATCAATGATAAATACTTACTACAACATTTTCTTAGAATATCATTATTTCATATTGACTGAAGAAATTGTAAATTTATGATATATGAAACCATGCGAATTAAATTATTAACTACTTTTTGCCATCCTATTAGAAAATTTACCTAAAAATGCCCCAGAAAGAAATATCTTCTTTTGATAAAAGAAACTTAAATAAAACACTTTATAAAATATTAGTGTTGTATATTTTGATATCTATTTATTTAATAACTAATTTTTTTTAAAAGAACAGAAGCTCAATGCAACAGCAGCACTAGAGTTTCTACAAAACAAATTAGTTGTGATAGATATTCTTGCAAGATCACAGTAAAACATAAAATAAATTTTTAACGTCTAAAATAGATATGTTTCTTCTCAGTAGATTCCTTCAGTTGATGTATACATTCATGTTTTACATCAATATTGTCATATAAATTTTAATAATAAAGTTCCATGGATTATAATACAAGCAGAAGTACACATCTCTAAGCAGAAAGTACTTTACCAAATGACATGTAAATGAAGTTATGCAAAAATAAATCAAAGGGATAAATTAACTTGAAGTTGAAAAAACAAAATCCCCCAAAACATCTTTGTTGGATGCTATCACAAAATTTACCAAATTTTTTTCAGGCTCAAAAATATATTGTACAGTAAGTGTTTATTTTATTTTAAAGAATGCACTCTGAACATCAATCAATATCTTTTATTCTTTTACTTTGGAATATTATCTTTAAATATTTTAAATTAAAAATATCAACAGAAACTAAAAAAATAATAATAAAATAAATGTTAATTTATAAAAATGATTAATACTTCTAAACTAATTACATACATTTTTAACTAATGGTAAAAATGCAGTTTGGTTATAACTCAGAAAATGAACAAGAATCTCAAACACTATCTGAACTTTTAAGACTTTCAAAAATTTGCAATGAAAAATTAGTAATAAAAATATATATAATCATAAATTATTATTACTATTATTATAATTATTACTATTCACCACCAAGGATTAGCTTAAAAAGGAATAAATTCACAATTGATTAAAACAATACATTGGAAGAGAAAATTAAAACCATAAAGAGAAGGTAATAAAAAATTTATGATAAAAAATTTTGTAATTATTTTTTTATGTCTTCGTAACTACTATTAAATAATGCGAGGGGAGGGGGAGTGTATTAGAAAATTTAAATTTACAATAAAAAATTTAAAACAATACTTATAATTCTGGGAATTCCATCACCATCCATGCATGACACATTTGATTCAAATAGTTCTGAAGGATTTATATGCCGGAAAAAAGGCTCTAGAGATTTTTCTCTGTGCATAAATATCACAGCACAACCAGCTTTTAAAAAGTATCTAAATCAGATCAATGTAAAGTAAATAAACTAAATTCATTAATTATATTTTATTTATTTTACTATATACCAATTAAAGTAAAATTCTGTATAAAAATAGAGTGAGTGAGAGAATATTAACGTCGCACTGATTAGCAACACGAGGGCTTTTGGCGACGGTCCGCGTAATTTTGAACCATGGTCAAGTGACGCGGACGACACCTGAGCTGGCACCCCCCTCTTCTAACTACCACACCACACCAACAGGAGGACGTTTGAGCTCTCGACAGATTTAACGTGCATCGCTCCCTTACACGGCGGGTCTTTAATGGTACTAGGATCGAACTCATGACACGCTAGCCATGATCCGATGCCTAGACCACTCGGCTACCGTGCCCATGTATAAAAATAGAAGCAAGAAATAAATTACAATGGGTACACACATATTTATATTTTGTATAATATAATTTTTACATATGTTTTCAAAGTCTAAATCTTTGCAGCCTCATAAAACATTTATTTAATTAGAATTAGTTAATAAAATAGAGTTATAATTACTTACTTAATTTTAAAAGCAATTAATAGTAAGATACATGGTAAGAAAATAATACATATATATAACTTTAAATATATTTGTTATAACAGCTATAAACAAAGCAATGAAACTATTCAATTATAAAGTTAATCCAGCATGATGTATGGGAAAAAAAAGCTTCACGAATACAAAAAATTTCCTGCATAATCTTTACCAGATGTGTCACTTCAGTTTTATTTAGATTTTGCATTATAGTATTGGCAAGAAATTTAATATTAATATTACAAATAGCGAATGGTCATTAAAATTACCAAAGTTAATACATAAAATGTGAGTATTTAGCCATAATTTAAAAAAAAAACTGCAATTTCTCTTTTAAATTAAACTATTTAATTCAATGTTGTGCTTAAACTGAATGTGAAAAAGAAAAAAAAAATAAATAAATTCCTCAGAAAATGCAAAATTTTGTGGAGATATTATTATTTTTTCTTCAAATAATGTGAATTCAATGGGAAAGAAATATCATCATTACCAAAACATGACAATATACTTCAATATTAATATCATTTACAGCTTATGACATTCGAATTTAAATTAATATATATGCAACTCGTATACAATTTTCATATCAAGTATTTTCAAAACATTAAATATTTTAGAGAAAAGGATACTCTGCAGATGCAGCACCTCTTGTTCCAGCACTAAAATTATCAACAAATCTAACAGTACTGTGTTCTAATGGTACACTTGTCCCACCAGACTGAAAATAAATTCAAAAAAACTTATAAAGAATATATATAAATATTTTTAAAGACTGGCCAAAATTCTAAACAATTATTATTACTATAATCTAGTGTTTAATTTATTAAAAAGGATTTTTTTAAAAACATGTACTTCTTTTGAAAATATTACTATTTTAAAGGGAACTATAAAATATATAATTCAACAATCTTCAGAATAAAAATATTTTCTTTTTGGTATATATATTAAGAAAATTGAATATTTAACAAAGATGCATTTTGTATTTTAAAATCCATTTGTGTAACTAAAATGAAGCAAAATATTTTTAAATAATTCTAAATAAAAAATAGCTAATTCCTTTTATTTAAAAAAAATTCACAATTTTTAAAAAAATTTCATGAGAAATAAAATACAGAAAATTTTTTTTAGAATAATTTATTCTTACAAGGTTTGAAACTTTCCGATAAAGAAAGCAAGAGAAATATATACACCATAATACATTCCCACATTAAAAAAAGAATTATTTTTATTCCAATACAAAACATGAAAGAAGTTAAAAAATATTTTCTAAAAGTAAGAGGAATTAAGGGAAAGAGGAAATTTTTTAAATTAAATTGTTAATTATCTCTATAAATGCACCTCTCACATTTGCAGAAATACAGCAAATAAAGCTTTAAGAAAATAAATTGGTTAATGATAATTAAATATATGTGTTAATTAACAATTGTAAAGATAATTTTAAAATAGCATTCATACTTCAAATATATTTTGTGCATGAAAACATAGAATACTAATAAAATAGATTGATAGGTTCCATATAATTCAATGAATTTACAAACCTTTTTTTCCCCCACAAGAGTAAAAAAGCAACAGTATGAAATTATATACAGCACATATAAAAAGAGAGTGTTAGGTAAAAAGACATTGAATGAATTATTAAAAATTGCATAATTATATATCATCATTTTTTAAACTAATTATAAATGCAAATTGGCATCCCTTTTGCTAATAAAACAAATCAAAATCAGACTAGAGCTAAGAACTAACAGTATGTACAGATTTCAAGGTATATAACGATTTTATTCAGATAAATTGTTTATTTTAGTAACTTTGATGCATTGAATGCAGTTATTCCGACTAAGCAATAATTCTCTGTTTTTGATTACTATTCAGGGGTGCAATGTAGATCTACCTCCTTGTGACACACTCTAGTAATGCTTTTTGCAGCAGAATGATCTACAATTTTGGCTATAGTCTCTTGTATTTAATGCCTTCAAGAGAATCCTTACATGTGTTGCAATGGAATGTGGGTGGTATGTCCAATCCCAAGATAGCAGAGCTAAAAAGAGGAGTTCTGAAAAGATCTGGTGGAAAAATCAGCAAGATATTCCTATGTGGGCAAGACATAAAGTAGTTGCTGAGTTTCACTCGGCTACCAGACATGGTCGCCTCTTTAAACACTTTCATCAAATTCATATTGTAGGAGCCTCTTTCCGTATGCTCTGGGACCTACAGGAGGAGATGGATGGAGATCTTTGTCGTTGACCAGCATTAGGGGACACCTCTTTGTGTGATAATTACTGGCACATAGTGGCCTAACTGAGAGTATTAGCCCCCCCCCACGTAAAGTCAGGTTTAGGGACCCAAGCCATATTTGGCAGTAGTTAGGCTTTCGGGCCATCTAGAATCTTGCTCCCCTGCGCAATGGGGGGTTGTAGGGGTATACGTTATGCCATTACTGGCACACATTGGATATTGGGTTCACAGACTTATCTTGCCACGCCTGTTATGTTCTTGTTTTTGTTATTGGTTTACTTACAAGTAACTTTCTTTCAATTTTCAAAAAACAGAGGAGATACTTTTTATTCAAAGAATAAATGACGTAAAAATTAGAATGGAATGTTTATTTAATGGTGCACTTAAAAGTATTACAACAATTTGAAAAGCTATGAAATCAAAGCAGTAAAACAAATATTTATTAACATTTTCTTTTGTGGAACTAAAAACTTCCAAATGTAATATTCTACAATGTGACTTACAACAGTGTTGCAATATTTTACTATAATACAATTTACATCTGATTATAAAAAATGGCAAAAAATTTTCATTTGGAGAAAAAATATAATACAAATACAATGAACATAAATACTTACAGTAACCAAAACCACATTTCTTTCCATGGATACATGATAATTACAAAAGTTTGAAATCAATGTTTTGATTTCAAGAAGGCCTTTTGGTGGAGGATTTTCATCATAGAACTTTTTCCACTCTTTATCACTCATTATTCGGTAATGTAGATGCTATATAAAAATTTTTCATAGAATTATTAGATGTAAAGTCTTAAAAAATATCATTTCCTTGGGTGATACACAAAAGATACAAGTAAAATAAAAACATTAGTTATCATTGCAAACCATATAACAAAAAAATATAACTTTCAAAATATATTTAATTATTATCAAAGGTCCATTGCAAATGAACGTAAAAAACAAAGAATAACATTTAAAATTTTAAATAAATCATTATACTAGTTTATAATTCATGTAAATATCAGAATGGTACATTTGAGCATTTAAAAACCTTTTACGCAATTTAAATTCAAAGTAAATTAATAACAAATATAACTTAATATAATTCAATTAATTTTGATGCTATAATAAAATTCAATATTGATATTTTATGAAAAAGAAAAGCAAACATTTTAAAAAACAAGCACATTTATATACATTAAAAAGAAGAGTTAACAAGACAAAAAAGCAATACCTGAACACAAATTCAGGAAAGAAAGAGGATTATTCAAAACGAATTTTTACTGTCGGTGTAAACAATTAATTTTCAAGGTCATAGTATTCTTAGAAAATACTTTTTCCTGATAACGAAACCAATTCACAGCAGGCGGAAATTTTTCTTACAGTTGCAGTTAAAATGAGTACGAAGACAATTTATAAACTTTTTCTTTATTTAAAATGTAATAAATACATGCATTTCAACTCCAAGTAAAATGGTTGAATTCAATTTTTTAGAGGAGCATAGTATAAGTAATGCTTTTCTAACATTTTTGGAATATTAATATTTCATATTCTTAAAAATCAGAACCTTCTCTCTTTAACTGCAACGAATGTAAAGCCGGTCACATTGTTTATATTTACACGCAAAACTTTTAAATGTAGAAAGAAGTATCTTCATGCTATTTTGTATCATTTTAAAAACATAAAATATTTATGTTCCATTCTGTTTTTTGATTAATTTAAATTTAAAGTTTTTGTAATTTTTTTTTGCTATTTTATTTTTTGTGTGTGTTCCAAATAATATTTTGTATTAATTGGTATGTATTGTGCAAGTTATTTATGTTTAATTGTGTGATTAAATAAATATAGGAAAAATAATTAAAAACCCAACCAGCGACCGGGTGTATTATACATCGTACCCAGTTATTTTAAAACAATGATAGTAAATGCATTTCAAAATACTTGTTTTAACGTTATATAATATTTTAATCGTACTTTCAGGTCTCGTTGTTAGTGAAATATTTGAAAAATAAATTATGTAATAAATATTCTCATTAAAAGGTAATTAATAACTCTAATGAAAGACTTAAAGCTTTGACAATGTTATTAATTATCATTATTAGCAGTTAGTATTCTGTAAGATTTTCTTAAATGCATTTTTTTTTTCCATCAGAAAAATTACTAAGGAAATTTTTTTACTCTTACATATTGTTCCACTGATCATTTTTTCCGAACAAAAACTGGTGTAAAACTGTGTGACTCGAGTAACAATTAATGCCTTAGTTGTTGCTTTGAATGCCACAAAGGTTTGTTGTGCAACAAAATGATTGGTTTTTGTTTGGCAGATGCCAGCAATTTTATCAATGTCCATGGCTGATGGAATAATATGTTGGGGTACCAATTTTATTATACATTTAATATTTTTTTTAATCTACATTTTTTCTGAGAAAAATAGTAACCTAGTGCATCATTAAAAATAGTATTAAAATTCATATAAAATTTCATTAATTAGTAAAAATTGAATTTTATGTAGTAAAAGTTTTAAAAAATGGATACATATTGCTTTGAAGAACTTTGGGTTGGTGAGACTGCTTTTCTGACTAGCCACCAACACCACTGTGCTCGTAACGGAGAGTATTAGGGCCCCCTGCAAAGTCAGGTTTTTGGCCCCAAGCTGGATCTTCAAAGGATTGCAAAATCATAAAGTAAAATAGGCTTTGGGCCCGCCGCGATGCAGGGGGGGGGGTCGTGGGTGTTTATGGTATGCCACTGCACCAACATGAATATTGTGAAAATTATCACAAAATAAATTTATTACAAACAAAAGTTAAAATTGTAATGGAATTTCATTAATTTTACCACTTTATAATAGCACCTGGAAAAGTCAGAATTTGGCAATATTTTAATTTGTTGCCCTGTTTGATTTCATGGTTTCTATAAATTCATAAGTGCCAAAAATGTTGATCATTTAAACATTAACTATATGAATACTTAAATATATATTTTTTTCTAGGCAATAGAAGTATGTATCTTTGGTGATGAGGAACTGGACTTCTATTTGTTTCCTGTTAAAACAGGCTTCAGATTTAAAACATGTCACTTTGCATTTTAGTCATCAAAGATTGTACATGCATATTCTTTTATCCAAATTTCCATTCTGCCCTGTTATTTGTACAGAAGGGATTAGGTCATTACACACTTCTAACATTTTAAAGAAAGAGCGGAAAACAAGAGAACAAAAAGTAAACTAATTCATTTATATATCATTGTTTTGCTATTGTTATTGTTCTTATATCTGTATAATTTTTAATAATTGAATATTTTAATACTTTTTCATTCATAACTTTAAGGAATTGTGTTAATAGTGTTTATAAGAGTTTATACGTATATTTATGATAAAAATTGTTGAAGATATATTTATGAATTGACAACTCATATTTTTTAGTGATACCTTGTGTATCCTGAATTTTTTATGTTTAAAAATAAATATTAATGGTTTATGTATATTGATTAAATCAAAAAGGGGGTAAGTAACCTATGTTAAGATTTATTATTATTTTTTACTTAGACATAGAGTAGGCATTACGTTTTTGATTGATAAACATACAGAGTTAAAACACTAATTTTAAAGATTTAACTATGGTTTAACATGAATTAAAATGTCAGAACTTGCACTATAAAATTCTCTCACAAGAGCTGCTGCAATGTAGGAAATGCCTACTTACAATATGTCACAAATGTCATTGTCTCTATATTTAACATGCACAGGAATTATATAAAACTCAGCTGGAGGAAACATGACTCACATATCATTACAGTAAATAAATTAGTTATGCCCTTTCCTTAGAGTGTAAGAAAAAATCTCATAGTGCAAGTTCTTATGGGTTTAAATGAGATAAACATGGAACACTTCCTTAACTTGCCTCAAATTTTAAAGCTGGGGTATTAGCAAGTGTCAACATGGAAACTGTTCAACAAACTGTCATTGATATGAGCTTTCAAAACTTCAGGCTTACTCATGTATTGTTGTTAATCATACTGTACAAAGTTTTATGCCTTTTTTAGTCTCACCAACACCACCATCAGACTACTGATGTCTGGAAACATGCTGCCTGGTCTAGTGACGTAACACAGAATGTTAGGGCCCCCTGCAAAGCCAGGTTTTGGGCCCCTAGAGGTATCTTACAAAAGGATTCTAAATCCATAACATAACATAGACTTTGCACCCCTCCCCCCACGATGCTGGGGTGTACTTACACCACTGGCCAGGTCTCAGTCTGATGAGTCTCATTTCTAGTTATATCAAGCAAATGTACATGTACAGGTAATAAAGACAACCTCATGAATCTGGGAACCCTACATATCAACAGGACTGCTAAATTTGGTACAGTTTCTTTGATTACATGGGGGCGGATGCAGTTGGTCTTATATGGGACCCCTGATATATCTAGAGATGACTCTGATGGGCTACAAGTATGTAAGCATCTTGTCCAATCACCCCTGCACTCATTCATATCTGTTGTGCATTCCAATGAATTTGGACAATTTCTACAGGACAATGCTGCACCCTACACATTGAGAGTTGCTTCTGAGTGGCTCCATGAACACTCTTCTGATTTTTAGATACTTTTATCAGCCACCTAAATCCCCATACATGAATGTTATTCAGAAGTGATCTCAACGCTTCTATAAATTTGTGGGCTGCACTGAAGGATTCAGGGAGCAAATAGCCTTCAGGACATTAGTTGAGTCCATGCTATGTTGGGTTGTGGCACTTCTGCATGCTTATGCCGCCTTACACAATATTAAGCAAATGTACCTGTTTTAGGGCTCTCAAGTGTATATCAAATAGCTTTTATTCTTAATAACTCTGTATAATGATATAATTATTACAATAAATATAACCTAAATGGAATATTTGTTTTGTAAATAAGCAATTAAATTAGAGAATATTAATTAATTTTTTATAGTTATAATACACATATTATTGTTATAGATGTTAATTATTTAACTTTGAAAAATTTAAAGCATGCAAATTTAATTAATGTTTTTAAAAAATTTCTTGATTGTATGTACTTGCATCTCTGTGAATAAGTATTTTTTGTAAATAACTTTTATTCTACTTTATAATTATTGGCAAAGAAAAAATATCAAATAATGATAGCACAACTGTAGTAATATTTTTAGACATTTCTCAAAAAGTCTTTTATAATATGCTGTTATATTCTAGGTCTTTTTAGTTATACTGACTCTTATTTTACATTATGATGTTAAATTCTTGTGAATTCTGTTTACTATTATAGAAATTTAAAAATATAATACAATTCAGACCAAAGTCTAAACAATCTACCGTGAGCCTTTGGAAAGGATGCAATGCTTTTGATATTGCTGATGCTACAAAAAGAAATTTAGGTATGCCTGAATTTATTATTCTGTTTTAAGACAAATTTATTATATTTAATAAAAAATATTTAACAATGTAAAATTATAAATTTATAAAGTTTTAAAAATAATTTAAGCTTTAAATTTATGTTAATTATGCAATAAAGACCTTTTGTGAAGTCTATACTAAAAGTAATCAATATCAATTTATTTTTGTATATTGATGATTTTTTTTCGTATTTAATAGGGCACCTTTTGTTTAAAAATCCAAACAAAATCGACATAAGTCTTGAATAATTTAATCTGAAAGTGCTGTAATTTTATCATTAATTTTTTTGAGTATGTTTTTCTCTTCTAAAAAATGTTAATAATAATATTTTCTCTTTATACAATAAACAAAAAAAGAAAGGTTTTTTTTAATACAATTTATAAACATTAATATATATTTAACTGTTTCTTTTACTGAAGATTTGAAAAAACCTATAGTTTTAATCATAGTTAAACTTATTTCATTTTGCTTTTATAGCTTATTTTGGTTTAAAACTATTGCTTAGTTTCATAATCAATTATTTGAAGTGTATATAAGGGGGAAGGTTAGCTGGCCACAAAACATGTTCAACCCCACTTTTATGTAAAAATTTTTTTTTATATATAAGCTGTCCTAAGTCAGCAATGTTGATAATACTGTAGCATCCATTCTTTTATATTTAACTCTGTTATTTTAATTTTTCATATCTCCTTTTAAATTCTGTTGTCTGGTTATCTTACAATTTCAATAAATTTTAATTATATATATATTATACTTATTATGCCATTGAACAATTTCATTTAGTCAAAAAATATTGCTAAATGCTGTCGTCCTTTTTGCACATTTGTGAAAATTAATTCCCAAGCATGTTGTGTCTGTATCAACCCATTGACAAATAAATTAGCAAAAATTCAGAAGAATTTGTTACTATAGTTTTTCTAAAAAAGAATAAATACATTTGAAATAAACAAAAAAATTTAATGACTACATTTTTTGTTAGTCAAGATGCTATAATTGCATTTAAAATCTAAAAAAAAGGAATCATCTTTATGTAGAAAATACCACATAGATTCACATGAATATGAATCTTAATTGCTGTCATGTATTTCAGCAATGTTTGTTTTGCCATTTTATTGTACCCATAGTCTATCGGATACTTAAATATTACACAATTTTTAGAAATACTCCACTGCTTTCTCTTTTATAGGAAATAAATTTCAAATTTTAATCATTTTTAACAGAAAAATAAAGAGTAGAATAATATTACAAATTATTAATCATTTTATTATTTTCAAACATGCACAATTAATATTGTATTAGAATATAGATTGTTAAGATTATTGTGTGCTGGAATAGTTTTTTACTATTTTGATTTAATGAAATTGGTTGACATTATGATACATAAGTACCTGTATATCTTTCTAGATGATGTGTTTGAAGCAATATCATACTTGGAAAATAGTGTTCATTATAAAGATCCTGGCACTGGTAAGAACTATTTGTTGTTTAAGATAGTCCTTTGCTGCATTTTTTTTTCTGATAGTATATTTATAATTATTTTGTAGGAATGTTAATATGATTGAATATTATTAGTTTCTTTTCATTCATTTTTTCCTTTAAAATAAATCTTCTTAAATTTTAACAAGTATCTGTAGCTTCAATGGTCTGGGTTTAGAGTTTAATTAATCAAAGATTTCCTATACTACATTACTTTTAAAACTCTCTTTCTATTGCAGTTAATTTTATAATTCAGAATATCTGTTTTAAATGTATTTTTTAGAGATAAATAATACGAGTGCCATTCTCGGAATTGCTAAACGTCTGGGATATCGAGTTGAGTTTGTAAAAAATCCAAAATTAGAAGAAGTGAAAGAAAAAAGTAAAGATCTTGTGAAAAGGTATATGCTTTAATATGTAGTATTTATTTATTAATTAATGTCTTTTTCATTACATTTACTGTATGTCTTAAGTATTCATATTAATTACTTATTTGTCAATAAAATATAAGTTAAAATTTTCACAAAGCATTTTTAATGATGCATATTTAACATCTAGTTATTTGTTTATATTTCATTCGCATTATGCATTGTAAAAAAATATGTCAGCTATCACAGAGGAAAGATTGAAGATCACTAATTTGTGAAAGTAACCAAAGGAAGTTACTTTTCATCTGAAGCTGCTGAGAATGTCCATTATATCTTTATTTTAATATAAGAAAATTATTTTAATATCTATTTTTTCATTAAACTTTTAAACTTTAAAAAAAAAAACTTGAATGGAGAAACAATTAAATTTCTGCTCAATGATGATGAGCTATTAAGTACTTGTATTTACTCCTCATTTATGTTACCAGTGGAAAGGGTTAGCAACTAAGTATTAACTTATTTATATTTAAGCTTACCTAAGCTGAAAACTCTTTGCTAAACCATCATGATGGGTTTTTGGAATATGTGTGTGTATAAAATCACCAATGGGCAGAGACAATTTGAGTGATTTTTATGTAGAACTTGATATTGTAATAAGATTATTATAATATATATTTAAATGATTGATGTTAAACTTTTTTTCCCTGCTTGACTATATAAGCTTAAAGCATGTTAAAAAATAAATTTAAATTGCTTTTAAATGTTATTGGCATAAAACAGTTGAAATATTTTTGTTTATTTCTTTAGTGGAAATTTTAAAATTACTAATAAGCATTTTCTTGAATTTGCCTTGACAAATTGTAAGACTAGAGACTTTTTAACAATTTATTAGGAATCCCAGTAAGTTCTTTAAACTTCTCTTGATATTGATTTTATAAGTTTAGGATTGGATCTGTTTTGGAGATCAATGTAATTAATTTCTTCTCTGATACAATAAGAGGCATTAATTATAAAGGAAAAGTGTTTGCACTGGAATATTTGCAATTCTTTTAAAATTTCCGTTGATTGAAATGCCTAGATAAAGAAGACATATTCTTCAATGAGTCTCTAGATAGATTTTTAGAATAGAAACTTATGCTGAATTGTTAGGTTGTTCTTGCAAAAAATCAACCCATTTAACGATATATGAGCATATGATGAGTTCATATATTAATTTTAGAATTAGAATTAATCCCAAATATCTGGTTTAGATACCTAGAAAAAACATTGTTTGAAAATTTGAATGTTTGGTAAGTTATTTATTTATCAATGTCTCATAAAAAAGAAGAGGTTTAAGATGCTTTTACTTAGATTTATTAATATAAACATGTAATGCTTTACAAATTTCCAAATATATTTAAATTTTAATATTCAATATTTCTTTGAACAAAAAAAATAAACAAACATGAGACTGAATAAAGAAAATGATTTTCTTGTGTAAGAAATCTAGGCGTGTGTGTTTCAACGCAATAATTCAAAATATATGTCTCCCCCCCCCCTTTAATATTCATCCATCATTCAATTATGATGATGGCAAAAAATATTTAAAAAAAAAACATACATGCATAGCTTTAACCAGGGAGCAAGATAAATCTTTTCTCCCAGATATCTCATAATAAGAGCTTTTACTTTTAAAGCTTCTGCTGAAATAAACTCTTCACAAGTCATATTTATAACACTAGAAATTAATATTCACATTAATCAAACTAACATACAAAAGCCCAAAAGAAATAGACTGCAGTTTTGAAAATAATACCTAAATACAAATATTTAAACTGACCAGAAATTATTATAATAATAAAAAATATCAGACAAAACCTTTGACCTGATTCTTATTCTCTTGATAGAAAAGGCTAGTTTTGTTCATGTATTCCCATGCTTATTGTTCATGCATTCATTTGTTGAAAAATTATAGCAATTATCAACAAATACATGTATTAAATACCAAGCCTTTGAATTTATTATCTTTTTGATAAAGGCTTTACCAAGCCGTTTTGATTATTTAACTTGGTTAATGTCTTACAACACTCATAAAAATAAATAAAGGATTTGTGCTTCTGTTTATCAACCAAAGAAAAAATATTTTATATGTGGAACTGATATTCTTAGAGGAATTAATTTGCGTGCAATTTATCATAAATGGTCATTCTCTTTGTGACATTCCTTTCTCATTTAAGTAAATGTGTAAAGTTCCACATAATATTAAATTACTTTTATCTCTCGAGTTCTCAAATCTATTCCCATTACTTAATTTTGAAACTTTAAGTATGTATTTCATTAGAAAGTTCTGCAAATTTTTGTTATTTCAATTGCTGTTTAAGTAATTACATAAAGTTGTCTTTATCAGTGGTAACCAGGAAAGAGAGAGAGAGAGGATTTCTGCCATTTTTATATTAATTTTTTTCTAATTAAACTGCATGTGTATATTTTTTAATAAGTCTACTTTTTACTATGTATTTCACAATTGACTATCAATATCAATGCTCTATTCCTCTGTTGTTTGTAAAATAATAACTATAATGAAACAACGAAAAATACATAATTTTAACATACTGACTGCCAGTCTCACGCCTGTGTATGTTGCTCTTTCCCTCAAATGGTTTTTTTTCCTTCCTTTTTTCCTTTTGTAATGTTGAATTTCAATTGCACTATGAAAAGCCATCAAAGGAAAAAGAAGAGAATTTGATTTCTTTAGACATGATTTTGCAATAATAGAGAATGGGAAATTAATATTCTTTGAAATTGTATTTCTTAAATAACCAAATTTCAGAAAAAAAGGTATAATGTATAAATATGTGATGTGCAAATTAGTTTTATGACAGCTCAAAGTAAAGTCTTTTAAAGTAAATTGAAATTCAAGAAATTTTAACTGGCCATAACTAAATATAAAACACGGAACTGTGAATTTGTAGGCATTGGTAATGTTGGCTGTTTTTTTATTTTTAAAATTTCTTGTTTATAAATATTTTAAATTATATATGTATTTTTAATTGTTTATAAACAGTAAAATAAATACAAAAGCATTCAACATTAAATTGAAAATTTAAATAAATCTTTTATAAAAACTTATGTTTTAAAAAGTATTACCATAATGGATTTTTTTGTCTAGTCGATTTTAAGATTGATGTACCATCTTCCAGAATAGTTTGAAAATTATGTGTTTGTTATTAAAAATTTTTTTACTTTTTGCTAATAAAGTTAATTAGTGTTGTGTTGCTAAATACTTCACTGTTTTTATTTATATTTTTTTCTAATACAAGACCTCCACCAGACATAAAGGATTTAGTAAAAAGACCTCCTGTGGTTGCAATAATGGGACATGTAGATCATGGAAAAACGACTTTATTAGATGCATTACGTCATTCATCAATAGTTTCACAAGAACATGGTGGAATTACGCAACATATTGGTGCCTTTACAGGTATGTATTTTGTTAATTCATTCTTTGTACATTGAAAACATTCTTATTAGCAAGTATGGAAAAGGGAACAACTTTTTTTCCCTTTTTAAATCTGCTGTGCATAGTTATAGAACAGTTATAATTGCTTAAAATTGTTAAATATTAATAGCAAAGAATACACAGACATGTTTACTTTTTACTAATCAGCAAAATATTTATTTAAATGCATTGTGCTTTAAGTTATGCAATTCAGCTGACGTTAGATTCTTTTTTATGAAGCTTTTTTATTTTTAAAAGCTAGAAGTGTAGTTGATTTTATTATTAATTATAAAATAGATTTTTCCTATCATTTTAATATCGTCATTTAATCACATTTATACTTATGTTTCTAAAATGTAATAAAAATATTTTTAAAAAGTGTTTTTATTTTTGCATTGTCTCTATCATAAAAAAAGAAAACAATTTATTTTTATTTAAAAAATGATGTATGCATATTATGTGTGAAGATTTAAACATATATTAAATTAGCTGTTACTTATCTACTTTTCTGGTTATTTTATAATGTTTGACTATGTATTGTTTTTAAGTTGATATCTAAGCTCTAGCATTAAGCTTTCAAATGTTTCAAAAATCATTATTATAGCCCTTTTTTCTTGATTTAAAAAGGATAGAACTTGAATTCTTAAAATGGAAGTATTTTTTTTCCTTCTTTACAGTCTTGTGTCCCCCCCCCCCTCAAGTCAACTTTTGCAATCCCTGTCCTTGGGAGTCGATTCCTGTAAGACCCGTTCTTAGTGGATATCTACTATAAAAAAAAAAATCATGCCTGCCAAATTTTAAGCTTGTAGGTCTAATAGTTCTGGAGATCTGATGAGAGAGTTGCATTTTCTTGCATATATATAAATACTAGCTGAAATGCCCGTTCTTCACACAGGTTAAATTTTAAAAACAAAAATTCTTCTATCATAGCAATTATAATATTTTTTTAGGGAGGGTAAAACCCTGTATGAAGTAGAAAACCAAAAATTAAAAACATTTTTTTTTTCAAATGAATGTTCACAGAAATAATTTTAAACAAATTGTAATTTGGCTTGAAAGTAAATAATAATTTAACAAAAACAAATATTTCAATGTAAGAGAGAAAATTAGCAAGCTAAAGAGTAAATAGATATGAATGAATGCAAATATAAATAAAAATTATTACAGAAAAGTGATAGCAGTAGTGAGTTTCTGCTATGGGAGAAATAACCTGCAATAGATGAGCCGAAAGAAAAATGAATGATGATAAACTGATTCACTAAATGCTATCATGAATAAGAAATATTAGAAAGCATTCAACTGAAAAAAAATTAAATTAGCATTGCACCCATACCTCATATAATACTATCTAACATCGTGAATTTAAAAAAAAAACTCTTCGAGGTTAATAGCATAACGACCTATAGCTTCTACATGCCAAGTTTCATACTTCTAGGCTGCTTAATTTTGCCGGAACAGCTGAAACACACAAACTTTTCACTGATTAGTACAGATTTAGCTGAAAAGTCGCTTAAAAATTGAATTTTAAAAAATTCTAAAGCGAATTTCGAAAAAAACTCTTCGAGGTTAATAGCATAACAACCTATAGCTTCTACATGCAAGTTTCATACTTCTGTATTGCTTAATCTCGCCGAACAGCTGAAACACACACACACAAACTCTTTCTTTTATTAGTATAGATTACATTTGTGAAATAGAAACTATAAAATATATGTTATAGTCCACTGGGATCAATCAGAAAATCATTTAATGAGCAACCATAATTAATCTCTGGGCTAAATATGGTTTATATACTGTGTACATAGGCACTCTTCAAAAAGATAATTCTATTTACAGTGCTAGGATATATATATAACACAGCAACAACATGGGGAGGGATTCCCATGCAATAGTGCACACCAGAGTTTTAGCAGCTTAACTGACTCATTCCCCTGGTTTTCCCTTCCACTATCAGAAGGAAGTTGTTTCTCATGGTGCCATCTAGCAGTTATTAAATAAATAAATTATAATAAATATAACTATTGGGTTCAATGTATTAAATATATAATACTCATTATACCTCAATGAAAATTAAACATTTAGTGATAACCATGAACAGGCATGTGATTTTAAAAGTTGTAATAATTTAGTGTTTTTATTATTTAAAATGATCACAATGTGTAGGAGTGTTTCTTATATTTCTTTCAAAATAGTAATATTTGTTATATTTAATGTATGTTTTACACGTAGGAGAATGTTATATTAAGTTTTCCTTGTATTACTAATGAATTGATAAGTAGATTTCAAAATTTATCTACAATTTAAAATTTAATTTTTAGTAAATCTTCCTGAAGGACAAATTACATTTCTTGACACACCAGGACATGCAGCTTTTCGAACAATGAGAGCAAGAGGAGCACAAGCTACAGATTTAGTTGTCCTTGTAGTTGCTGCAGATGACAGTATTATGGAACAAACTGTGGAATCTGTTAGATTTGCTAAAGAAGCTAATGGTACAAATATGGTTTTATTAATGTATTATGTTACGAAAAATAACCTATATACTTAAAGCTAATTAAAAACTAAGAATAACCAACCTTCAACTGATTATAGACTTTTAGATTTTAAAGTGATAGCTATATTTATAATGTAAGACATACTTTTAATTTTATTAACCTAATGATGTTTCATACATATCTATTTCTATCACAAGGGTTCAAATGGCCCGTGTTTAGAAAGTATTATATTACAAGATGTATAGCGAAAAATCTTTTTATTTCAGTTTAGTGTATGAATAAAACATTTTAATATTTTTCCAAATAACAATTCCATCTTCCTTATTAAATTGAGAGACATGAAAATCTCTTAAATTTGAAAATAAATTATATATAATGAAGCTTATTGACCTTCAGTGTATTTTTTGAGGGTTTTGACACTTTGTAAAATATATTTTCTACATGCATATTTTTTGCAGTTAAAACAGATGTTTGTTGTTTTTTTTTCCTTTGCAATACCTTATTTGACACTTTATTAACAGTTTGTTGACATTTCTACTAAGGAGGTCCAAAATTTATTTATGTAAGAAATCAGCAAAAGGGATTTAGAAAGAGGGACTTTAACTAACGTTAGACAAATCAGTTCTGAAGTTGACAGCTCTGAGGAAAAGTTAAAATTACTAAATTTTTTATAAAGTTATTAGAAATACTTACTTTAGTCAAAAATTTTGAATTATTTTTATTGATCAAAGACACTTGTGCTGAAAAAAATCGAATATACAGTGAAATATGTTAAAGACAAAAATGCTTGAGAAGAACTATTGGTTATCACAAAATAATGCACTGTTCCTGACAAACTACTATGTATTTTCATGCATTTTTTTCCCTTTTAACTCGAAATGAAAATCATTTAATACGATAAGATTTTCCTTCTGGGAATGAACAAAATACGAAAACACCAGCTGGATTGGACTGTTCTATTGTATTATAGGAAGGATTCATTGCAGTAGATTATGATAATGTGTGTACAGCCCCAATTATGGCAGACAAGACATTTTAGAGTTTGTTCAAAGCTTAGAATGTCATTGATGCAGATTCTGACAATGAAAATTAAATGAATAATGCAGCTCCTGTTCCCATATCATTTTTTAAATGAACATCATGAAAGGTATGCACAGTTACTTAGATGCTCATTCCAAAGGTGAAATGAATAACAAAATGGAAGATATCAAACAATTTTTGACTATTTGATGCTAAAAAACAGTGCAAAGAAAGTTATCAGATTATTTTCCAAAAACTCAATAAATGTTTTGTTTTTTAAAAAATTTGAAGTTTTTGTATTAAATTTCTTCAAGTTCTTATGAATGTTTTTGTTTCATTGATTTTTATGAAATGTATGCATTTTTACTTATCTATGAGAATAAAATAAACTCTAATAACTTTAATTTTGTTGATATATGGGTTTTTTGTAATATCCTTAACGGCGAAAAAATGTTTCAGTCCCTTCAGTTTCATGTTAAGTGATTTTCACTACATTTTATGAATATCCAAAAAAATTAGATACACCTTTGAATTACAAGTTGGTGCACCTTCAGCTTTCATCCACAGCAATGTTCTTCTAGACATAACTCAATAAATTGCTGGTACTGTTGATGAGGGATGTGTGCCCATGCTGATATAATGGTATTTCTAAGCTGTGGCCAAATAGAATGGTGGTGTTTCCAAGCTTTGAGGAGATTTTTTGGCTTCATCTTACTTGCTTAATAGGATTGAGGTCAGAAGATTGAACTAGATATAGAAGTAGTTTAAACTCTGTTTCTCCTCTTAAGCTAATTTAAGACTAATTCAGTATGATGACAAGGGGCATTGCCCTTCATAAGGAAGCATCCTAGCCATAAATGAGTGCACAGGATTGTCAGTGATATTGATGTTAGCTATGTTATTCAGAGTTGTGCGCTCAGGTATCTGGGAAGCTAGTGTACTCCAGAAAAACATTTCCCACTCGGTAATTACATCTTTAACCAGCCTGAAGAGTTGTCATTTGGCTGGAGGGGTTTATAAATATTTTCACTGCATTCTGATCCTGCCATCTACATGGTAGAGAAGAAACTGAGAATCATTAGACTAGATTACTTTTTCCAGTCTTCATGTAATCAGTTTTACCAATCCTAGGCAACTTTCATCTTTTCTTATTTTTTTGTGATACTAAAGGTATCTTTGATGGTCTTTTGTTGCTAAATCCCATCTTATCTTGTAAAGTCCATTTTGTTATGCATTTGGATATGTTTTGTGATGCACCTGCATTAAATGTGGTAATAATTTTTCACGTTGTTGTCCTGCAGTTGCAGAGTATGCATGTAACTCACCTTTCACCTCTTTCATTCACCAGCTTTTTTTTAATCCAGATTAATCCTTATCACTTGAAGTTTTTCCTTTGCTGCCATCCTCTAAATACCCAAAATATTGCCTAGCCAAAAAATCTCAAAAAATTGTTTCTAAGATGTTGGCACTAGATCTTCTTGAACTGACAAACTCATTCAAATTCACTTAAATCTTTCCTTTCTAATTATCCATTCTAATATTAACTTCCATGATAACTATAAAAGCTTATAGTATAAACAGTTCTGGATTATTGTATCATTCTATATCACTGCTAGACTGGTTTACTTTCGTATAATGGTAGGAATGTCTTAAATGCATAAGTAAGGCATAGGAAAATAGTAAGTATTTTAAAAAATTATGTCCAAGGGTAATATTTCACTTACACTGAATTTAATAAATTGTAGGTACTTCTTTTTTTAATATTAAAATAAACTTTATAAAGGGAAACATTTTCAACATTTGGTCAGTGCTTTTGTTATTTTAATGGATGTAAAAAAATTTGCATAATTGGTTGCAGAAGCATCTCATTCAGGGAGAATTTATTTTGTTTTAAAAATTTTGCTGTAAAAGTATACATAGTTAATTTAAATATTTAACTATCCTTATTTAAAAATATCTCATTAGTTACTTATAATGTAATTTACAACATATGCAATTTATTTATTTATATTATATCTTCAATAAAATTTCATTTTTAGCTTCAAATATTCTCATCTTATCAGATAGCAGTACAAACATTTTAATCTCAAAAAGTATGAAATTAAATACTATTAAATAGTAATGTGTGTGGAAAATAATTGCATAGCTATGAGATTAGATGTTAGCATTTGTTCAGCAAAATGCTGTAAAAGCACAAATGTGAAACTATGTTGATACCAAAATGAAGAATGTGAAAGGATTTTACTCAAAACTGATCAATTGGCTATGATGTGTGAAGAAATGAATAGAATGAGCATCTTAGTGTTAATGAATTGAATGCCCTTACCTAAAAACAAATTAGTGAGTTGCTTGATCTGTAGAATGGTAAAAAAACTAGTTTTTACTGCTGGATTTTCAAGAAGAGGAAGTATTTTTTTTTCTATGAATAAATATAGTAAGAAATAAAAGAAACCCAAGATTTTCATACTTTTTAAAAAGAACTGATTGATCTGTTGTGGTTCATCTTACTACATATTTATGTAAATTTTGTAAAATAAAAAAATGATTTAGCAATAAATAAATTTGCTAAATCAGCAAAAATTCTGAAAAATGTAGCATGGAACAAGAGATTTGCCATATATATTTGAATCTAAGTCACACCCAAATTTTTGACAGGTTTTTGTAAAAAAATAAAAAATAATGTAAAAAGGTTTATCATTATCAAATATTTATCAAATTAAAATAATTTAAAATGAAAATTAATAAAAGTGAATAATTAATTTATTTTACCACCATTAAAAATTTCTAAATATGTACATGAATCTGTAACTTCTTTATCTGTCAGTATTGTTCAATTTTCTTTATCTAATGAATTTTTCTGCTTTTGATTCTAAGCAGCACCCAATTTTCAGTAGCAGTAATGTTGAAATGAAAAGAGTGGCTTAGGTTTGAATAAATACAATATAAAAAGATTATAAAGTCGATAGACCAAAATGTAAAAATCTTATATTTTCTAAAGCTGACTGAGGGCTTCATTTTTGGGCTAAGCATGCTGTACTGAATCAAGCAACAAATAATCTTTATATATAATGCATGAAATTAATTATTTATGATGCAATTATGTGTTGAAATGTTCTTATTCAATGTTATAAATTACTTGTTAACTTAATAGTATTTTTATTTTTCAATTTCTTTCCTTTTTAAATTTCATAAAAAGCAATTTGTTTTTCTTTACTTATCTGAAAGATGTGTTCTGTAAGCTTGCATCCTTACTGATAATCATCTTTTTTTTTTTTGCAGTTCCCATAATAGTTGCAATTAACAAGATCGATAAAGATTCTGTAAATATTGTAAGTATTTGAATGTCTACAATTTTATCATATGTAGAATCAGCATAATGTTGTAAATTTACTAGAATAAATTGAAATTTTTTTTTATGTTTTATTAATAAATATTTTGAAGTTTTATAATTTTAAATTTTTTTGAAAAATCTGTGGTAATTATTTTAAAACAATATATATTGTCACTTAATATAACCACAATGAAACAGTTTTTGTAAGAAATGATTATCATAAATTGACTATGAATTGACTTGAATATTGTTTGAAATATTCTATGATAATAAATTGACTATGAATTGACTTGTTTTATTTTTTGAGTAGGATAAAGTCAAACAAGATCTTTTAAATATTGGCATTCAAGTTGAAGATCTTGGAGGAGAAGTTCAAGCAATCCCAATATCTGCTTTAAAAGTACGTTTTCTTTTTTAATTTAAAAGTAACTTAAAACAGAGAGAGTACATCAAATCTATCAAATATTTGACGAAAAAATATTGCATAAAATTTATTTTAAATTGATTGCATTTTATGGCAGCAATTGCATGGGTGCAGGAATTTAAAAGCAGAATATGAAGGTGTAATTTTTTTCCTTTGTCTTTTCTGTAGTAAAATAAAAAAATTTGCTGCTCCATTTTTTTTGTAAAATATTTAATTTATTACCTAAATTGTAAACAATTGTTTAAATCATAATCACATCTATATTTTATTTTTAGTTGTGATATTTTTTGCTGAGCATAGAATGAAATTTATAAAAAATTCCATGTTCTAAACATATGAACTTCGTTTATATTATTTTTACTGAATATACTATTAATTGCAACATGGTTTTTATACATAAATCTAGCTATAATTTTATAAAATTTAACAATTTGTAAATGTATGTGATGCAATGCTGTATATTATAATGTAATATAATGATTAAAAGAGAAAAAAAAGGCTATTATTATCAACCAATTAAGAAGCTATCCCAATTGACTGGCTAATATATATATATATATGCACTACTATGAAATTTATGATGTAAAATTTATTACTTGTCATATTTATAGATTAGTGACTTTTAATAAAACTATGGGAAAAATTCATGATTTTAATTTTTTACATAGTATTTGAATTTAGCGAAAACCAATTATGAGGTATATAATGCAGATTTTTATATTGTGATTTTTGCAATCATTTACAATTAGTTTCATTAAGTTTACATTGTGACAGCTTTAGAAAACATAGTTTTGAATTTTGGTTTATTGACTTTCCTTAACACCTTTTAATAGGTCTTTTGTTCAAGGTTCTAATTTTCCGAACTTATTTACACTTCTATTTCATCATTCTTTTATCTTTATGAAATGTATATATTTCATAAAAAGGATTTAGATTCTTTTTATTTTATTTTGTGTGTGTATTGATTATGTTGATCTTAAAACATTTCTTACAAGCATTGTATTATTAAACTGTGGAGAATGAATATATTACTCTCTTCTAATATTTTAAACTTTTGTGAAGTTAAAGTTTGTTTGTTAAAACTGTTTAAATACTTTTCTGACTTTTTAAATGACAGCTTAGTTTTTTTCTTACTTATTTTTATTATTTTTTTTGACAGAAAATAAATTTAAATGTTCTAATTGAGGCTATTTTAACCCAAGCTGAAATAATGGGCATAGGAGGTGATCCCAAAGGCTTAGTTGAAGGTGTGGTACTTGAGGCAAGTTTAGATACTCTGAAAGGGTTAGTATTAATTTATATTTATCTTTTGTATTCATATAGGTAAAATAATATTTCAAGTACATTTGAAATTTTAAACAATTTCCTTTTTGACTGAAACAAGAAAATAATTTTTTTCTTTATTAATCCTTAACTGCCAAGGAAAAGTTCCACAGTTCACTCTTCAGTGCCACCATATTTCACACAAGTGTGTGCAGTTATATGATGTATTGAGAGAAAGAGAAAGGATATAAAGTCAATCCTTCTTTGAAATAAGTAAATACAAAAAACACTGTCAAGGTCATTTTATTGCATTCCAAAGCCTTCAGATAGCAGAACATTGCAATGGTTTGTAATTTTAAAAGGTCATGGGCAGTTAATGCAATGGTTGAGTGAGGGTGTATATATATGCCCACAGCAGTTAAGGGGTTAAATGTTAAAATTATAGTAAAATTTTTCATTTTGATACAATTAAAATAATTATCATTTTACAGTTTTTAAGAATGTGTTTTTGGAGTTTTAGATGAAAACATTTACAAATAAATTATACTTCTGTGACTTTTACTCTATCAAACTGTACCCCTCCCCTCTCCTATCTCTCCCTCTTTAGTTCTAATTGATTTTATAATTTGTTTATTCTTTTGTTGACTATTTTACAAATAGAAAACATGGAAATAAAATTCTAGAAAAAATTAAATGTATAATATAATACTTTTGCTTCATTCTGTTAAATCCTTAATTTTTAAAAAATTTGTATATTTTACTGAAATTTGAAAATGTGCTTGCTTTTTGAAAATTGATGAAAGACTTCAGTGTATGTTTGTAATTTTTTATGAATATCAATTATATTAAGGCAAATAGCCATTCAAGAAGTTAATTTGTTAGAAATTCAGACTGGAATATAGGGTTTGGAAATTTATGATATTGTCCCAGAAGACAACATGATTGTACCTGAATATAAATTTTTGTTCATGAATATGTTAGTAAATGGGATTCTTGGGCTGAATAAATGTAAATTGTTTTGCATGAAAAGACAATCTCTGAAAATGAGCTCCAATGCATTTTTTGAAGCAAAAATAATGTAAAACCAAATTCTTGGTGAAAAACTCATAACATCTAAAAGTTAGTAATTATTTTAATTGTTGATTATTTCATATATAGTTTTTTTTTAAATTAATAGAATTTTTATACTTTTTTAAAACCATATGATTAGTTCCTGTATTGATCCCAAATATACTTTATATTAGGCAGCATTTTTCAAAAGTATTTTAAAGCATTTGAAAAAAATTTACTATAGTTAATGTTATTTTTTAAAAGAAAGGTGCTCTAATGTGTGTATAGAAAAATATATTACATTCTTTAAAACTTCTTTAATAATTAGTTTAACCCATTTTTGCAGTTGAATTCATTCATACCATATATATACTTATCCAGAATCATATTGGTCATTGTTGCAAAAATCTTTTGGAAAATTAAAGAAATACACTTTTTGCTATCTGCAATACATTTTATTTTATAGAATGATACAAAATAGTGTCCTGAATAATATTTTTATTTCTTGTTTCATTATTTCATTTCTTGATCATTTTCTATGATTAATGTTGAATAATTTATTTGTACAAACTTTTAAAAAGCCGCCCATCTGGTATAGTGGTCAGTGAAGCTGATTGCGGTGCCGTAGGGACTGGGTTCGAATCCCGGAGAAGGCATGGATGTTTGTGTTGTAATCCTTTCCTCTGTCTGTGTTGTATGCCCCCGTGTTATGCATTGTGTGGTGCACGGGGTTTATAAATGTTAAACAAAAAAAAACTTTAAAAAAAAATAATGCATAGTTTTACATTTATAAATGTGTATGCATTGCTTTTATAAACTTATAGCATAAACATACTTTTTATGCATTACATTTGTACATATTTTGTTTTGTATTTGATGAAATAAGTATAAATTTTGTTTCATATACCAGAAAAGTATCAACAGCTTTGATTCAAAGAGGAACATTAAAAAAGGGTTGCATTCTTGTAGCTGGAACAGCGTGGGCAAAGGTAATTTTTTTCCCCACAAAAAATGATTTATTCATATCAAATATTATTTTAATGTTCACTATTGTATATTTAAATTTTTTCCATTTTTCTTCATTAAGAAAAGTGTGACAATAAATCAATTATCAAAAATTTCTGCAAATTCTTTATTTTTTAAAATATTGGAATTTTATTCTCTTTTAAAGTTCATCAATTTGACTGTAAGAAGGAATTATTCTGAATTATTTTTATTTCTAATGGAATTGATTATGTTTTTATTACATTGTTAATATTTTTATCCAAGTGTGTGTGGAAGAGACATATTGTGCATATATGCGTACAATGTTTTTTTTAAAAAAGCATGTTTCCTTTGTTTATAATGTCTTAAATCTCAAAAGTTAAGTTATTACATATTCCTTACTCAAGAATTTATTATTACTCAAGAATCCAGCCTTTTACGATATTGTTTTTATTAGAAAAAATATACCAATAATGAAAAGCAGACAGAAATATAAATTTTTGTCACTTATGTGAAACGTGTTATCAAGATGGTTTACATTCTTATATAAATAAAAATAATTATGAGAATGTAGTCATTATAGATATTTAACTCATGCTGATAGATATTTCATCATAATTTATCTGGAGGGCCATAGAAAACTTCTCAGTTTGTTGAAGTATTACTTAAAATTTTTTATTGAAATAAGATAGGGAAACATTCAAATAATTAAAAAGATGTTATTAGTTACAAAATAAAATTAGAAATTTTATGCTTTTAAAATTTTTTGTAAGGATTATAATGTGATATTATTTGTTGTTTAAAAGATCGTAAAGGATAAGTTGGATGCATAAGGGTGATGATATTGGTTAAATAGATATTTTCTAATTTATATAAGGTTAAACATTGATCTTGAAAAGGATATTTTAATAATAAATCTGATTTCAAAATTTAGTTTTTAAAAACTATTTGTGATTATTGTGAGAACTTACCTCCATAATTATGAGTCTGTTAATAGTTGTTTGTACTTTTATTGGTAATTAATTTACCTTTATATTTATTTCTCTTAAAATTAACTTAATTTATAAGAAATTGATTCAAAATATATTTGTAATCAAAACCAAGTTCAATGTTCTTGGAATGTATTGGAAATTAAGAAATAAACAAGATACTTTAATACATAAATATAAAATTATTGCATTTTCTTTTTGAAAATTATGAGGAAACAAAAAAAATCAAACAAATATTCATATTAAAATTTAAAAATAGCATATTCAATTTTGTTTTAATTTACATTAAAAAATTTAGAATTTTAAATAATTAAAATTTTTTAATTAATAGGTGCGTGTTATGTATGATGAGTATGGAAAGCAATTAACAGAGGTGTCACCTGGTATGCCAGTTCAAGTGATGGGTTGGAAAGAATTTCCTCTTGCTGGAGAAATAATATTACAAGCTGACTCAGAAGTAATCTATCATTTCATTTTTAATGAATGGCATAAACATTCAAGAAATTCTCTATGAGAAAAATATTCCTTAGGAAATATATATAATGACTTTTTTTTCATTTCATTAATTCTATTTTATATTGTTTGCAGAAGCATGCACGTGAAGTTGTACATTATAGAGAACAACGAAAGATGGAAGAAAAAATGGCTAGTGATCTAGCTGTTATTGAGAAAAAAGCTCAACTTCATAATGATAAATATAAGCAAGAAAGACAAGCTCGTTTGATGCGAGGAAGGTATCGTAAAGAGCGAAACTATTTTAGAGAGAAAGAAAGTGTGGAAGACGACAGTCCCTTTTTGTCTTTTGTTTTAAAAGGCAAGTTAAATGTATCATTATTGTAAATTACTGTTATAACTAGAATTAGTTATGAATCAGTTTTTTGCATTTTTATAGGGGATGTGCATGGATCTGTTGAAGCAATTTTGGATGTAGTAAACACCTATGATTCCCATGATGCTTGTCGCCTTGATGTCATTCATAGTGGTGTTGGGAATGTTACGGAAAATGACATTTTACTTGCAGAGAGTTTTGATGGTATGAATATTTCATTTCTTCTAAACAATGAAGGAAAATCGCTCAATTTACTGTTAATAATTATTTTATACACTTTATTTTCAAAATTCAAACATGTTACAATTATTTTTGGTAAATTTTGCAGCAAGAATATTGTGACTTCCATCTTACTATTTTTTGAAAATTTAAAGAAATCTTTACAAGAATAGAAATTTTATTCTCCTTAAAACTTTTAAATTTTGCTGCAACTAATTGCCATGTAAGATTTTATATCATAATAGTTTGAGAAGTATGAATTTGAGTTTTGTTTAACTACTAAACCATTGCTGGAAAAAAAAGGCCTGATGCATATGAAACCTTTTTTTAACTCTATGCAAGACTTAGGCATGACCACCATCATTCTTATGATGAGCAACCCAATGCAATTTAAAAACAATAAAATGTACAATGATTTTTAACAGTAATGACTGTTGCTATGTCGCTGAGTCCAGAACAAGAAACCAAATGGTTTTCGCAGATGTCTATAGCATTGTGTGAATGGCAAGCTGGGGAATCTACTAAACTGAATCTGTACAAGTGTTTCATAAGATAGACTCATCCAGTTGTAATTCTAAAGTTAGCAACACTAACAGGTCTCAGCAGGTTACAAGGAATGGAACTTTTCATCAAGGAACAATTCTTTCCTCTCACAGAGTCCCGGATCTTTTCTTGAAAAAGAGGCTTAAATTTAGGTTTGATGATCCTTTTAGCACTTTGATAACAAAAAGGAGGTTCATCTTTCCAGCCTTGGTCAGTGTGTCAGCAAATTCATTATCCTTAATTCCTCAATGACTTGGAATCCACTGTAGGGTGACATTGTGACCCACAGGGCAGCAAAAGTCAGTTGTTTAGCTAGAACAGATGATGTCAGTTGCCTACTACCAGTAGGCAACTGACATCATCCTCCCCACCCCACATACACATATTAAACTTAACTAAAATATGATTATTTCATGCAACATATTGGTTAAAGTATAAGCTGCCTATTTATACTTGTCCTCCTTGCTTATTTTATTTCAAAATTATAAAATTTGACTCTAATATTCCATTAAACACATTTAGTGAGTTAGTGCTTTTTTTAAAAACAGAAGTTTTGTTTGTTAAAACTGTAACAAAATTGTAATTTTTAAAGTTTTTTTCCAATTATAAAATTTTAAAAATTTAAATATATTTATCATTTTCTTAAACTTGCATACCTGCCAACTTTTATACTTTTCATCCTTTCATTACACTTTCATGCCATCATTCATTTTTATGCATTTTGGTCAACTGCCAGTTGTATTCTCTCCAACATCTTTTTATTGTTTTCTATCATAACAACTGGGAAATTAATAAATGACATCCATAGAACTCATATCCAATAAGTTTTAAAAAATTCATGAAGTTTGTACTTTCCCCCCCATATTGTATTTTGTTCACTATTGGTCCCCAAATGATTTGTAGACATGGTTTCATTAAGTGAAACATTTTTATTTTATACCATTACTAAACAGTAGGAGTATGCAAGCACTAAAACATTTGCTGTGATTAGTTGAGTTCTAGTGAAAATCCTACAGAATTTTTAATTCAAAGTAATCTTTTTGCAATTTTCCTAATTTGGTTGGAGATACCACTAGGAAAAAAATATTAAGTCATTATGGATGCATTTTAAAAAAAATTGTGGGTTACCTTTTGCTAAATTATTTTTATTCATGGCAGATAATGCTACAGGATTTCAAGAGAAAAAGTTGAGTTGTTAAAGGAAAAAGAATAACAACTTAATAAATATGGGTTGCTTGTGTTTTTTAATAAGTTGGGTTTCAGAAAAGGATAGGGCCTCTTTACCTTTAAGAGTGTATAAGATCCTTTATGGGTACATCTCTCTATGATCTACAGAAAAATTCCAAAACAAAGTAGATACTTCAAAGCTTTCAAAGTTTGCACAATAAAGAAGCAGACTTAAAAAAAGCAGCAGAATAAACAAAATTTTACTTTGAGTTCTTTACATGTGTAGACTGAGATAAATATACCTAGATCTATTGAATAGTCTGTTTTATATACTTTTAAAGCCATCTGTACTTAAAATAGTATGGCATTTAAGTAAAGGTATGTAAAAATTATTTTTTGATAGTATCCTTAATTTTTATACTATTTCATGTGTCTGTATTTTAAAATTAATTCCTCAACTAATGAAGAAGTTTTTAAAATGCTGAAGTAGTAAATCTAATAAAAACTGATTTTGATAAAGTTAACAGTTAAATCTTCAATTGAATTATTTCCTTGGGTGAGGTGTCTAATGATGATCTGTAATACTGGAGTCATTATGTGAAAGGTTTTTGTTTGTTTTATCTTTTTAAATGGAACTTCTGTATATGTGTAACAATATTTGTATCGATATAATTTAAAAGTTGAGAAATTTCTCTTTAATTTTTAATAAAAGCATCTTTATTGTAAAATCATACCTTTTATATATTAATATTTACATGACTTTAAATTTACCTCAGAATACAAGCCTTTATAAATCAAGTCTATACAAAAAAAGAGTTTTCTATGAGCAATTTTTTTTTCCATATTTTTCAAATACAGTTGGACCTTTATATTATGAATCTCTATTTTACGAATTTCTCTATTTTCCGAAAATTTTCCTGGAACCAAGAACATTTTAGGATTTTCTATGCAAAATAACCTCTAAACAGCAAAGTGCTCTATTTCATGAATTTTTTCTCCTGTGATCCGATTTTTTTTCCTCCCTATATTTAAAATACTTCTGGACCTTCATATGGTGAAATGGTAAAATAATTGGAAAAAACTTTACATGGATTACAGTGGGGAAAAGTACTCCTGAACAAATTTTGAGTGCATTGCAACGATGCAAGGCACATTCTGAGAAAAAAAATTTGTTTCAAACAAAATTAAAAGACTTTTACTAGTAATTAAATTTAAGGATGCACGTAATATATGCTTAGAATTACTCATTATAAAAAAAAAGTGTTTCAAATTGCTTGTAGATATAAAACTAGAAAATGTCATTCAAACTCATCAATTTTAATATAAAGTAATTTTTTTAAAGTTGAAATTACAAAATAGTTTTGGACAACATTTTTTCTTCTTGTTTTCCTTACAAATTTCTTTTTGATAGATAAGACATATGAAATAAATAGATCGTAATTTACGAAAAAGGTGAGAATAATTACTTTTTAATAATAATACTGTTTATGAATTTAAAATTTTTTTAAGGGGTTTGTAAAATATATTGAAAGATGAAGCTTTATTTAATGGAATTTTCCACATAATGAACTTCTTTTCAGGATTTAACATTTTCATTAAATAGAGGTCCAACTGTATTTATATATCATGTACTATTTTATGACATTTAAATGGCTCATACATTATTTAAAAATTTTTTCTTGAAATATGACATTCATGCATTATCTTAAATCAGAGGTATTCAACCTTTTTGTCTGCCAGGCCACATACTTATGATAGCTATTTCATGGGGGCTGCAACATGAGGATTTATATGGGAGGGGAAGCGCACTAAAAGATCAAGTTTAAAATGTGGAAAATTTATCAAAATATTAAAACTCATAATTTTGGATTTTATTTTAAAACTATATTAAACTCTTTTAAACTCAACTCACAAAAAACAGGTTTTATGCATTTTATACTCAGTTATGGGGGAAATATTTTGTTGTTATTGCAAATTTTTTTTTAAGGAAGCCAATTTATCTCATTTTGAAAGAGGTCCCCAAGAAAAAGAGCTATAGAAAAATTTGTGCTTAGTGTTATAGTGACGAGCAAAATAAAATTTTTAAATTTTTAATTTTCTTGACAAATCAAATACGTTGATTCCTTTTTTTTCTCTACAAAATAGCCAAAATCCCAATCGTCTTGAAACAGCATTTGTTCTTCAGACGTTTTTTGCTTGGAAGACGTGAGGGTTAGTTAAAAATATTACTAACCATTACAATTATAAAAAGATAAAAAGTTCTGTCGCAATACGTAACAGCAAGATATTAATAGCAAAAATAAGATATTTGATTGCTTGATTGATTGGATTTCTCACTAAATTTTTAATACATTGTTCTTAAATAATTGAACTTGTGAAACAGGACATGACTGGGCCTCTCAGAAAGATCCAGGGGGCAGGTTGAGTATCTCTGTCTTTAACTGTCATTTTCAAATATTGTCAGATATGCATGTGTATGCTTTTTACACCTCATATTCATTATTTTGCATTCATGCCAGTTTTTAAAATTAAATAGTTATGAGAAAATTTTTCTCAAATAATCTGTTGTGACAAAAATTTGAATGACAAAACTATCGTTAACTTTTTTTTTTAACTTTTTGAATTTATTTGTTGTAATTTATTAAAACAAATTTTGGAGTATTCTAAAATCATATCTTGAAAGTTTCATGCTAAAGGTTTTCTACTTTTTAGGCCTTTCTTTCACTTTTTTTCATGTTATTAACTGTATAATATTTCATTTAAAAAAACTTTTACTGTATATTATAACTCTGTGTGAGAGTTTATTCATATTTTATAAGAATTTTGTTGATTTATATTTCATTATAAACATTTCTATCTCATTTACTTGCCAGGTATAATTTATACATTCAGTGTCAAAGTTCCACCAGAAGTAAAGAAATTAGCTGAAGAAAAAGATATTTTAATTAAACCTTTTAATGTAATATATCATCTTATTGCTGACATGAAAGCAGAAATCAGCAACAGGCTACCTTTGGTTGAAGAGGAAGATGTTTTAGGTAATTTTTGTTGTTGTTTAAAACCATTCTTAATATATTTATATTCCTACTTAGGACAGTATTTTTATTTGTTAACGGGTTTTTTTTGTTGAAGTTTTAAGGTTATTATTTAATTATAATTTTGAGCTTGCATGGAACACATAGGTGATATTTGAAAGCATTGGACATGAAAAGTTAAAAGGAAAAAAAGAAAACTAATTTTAGTACTGAAGAATCACAAAAGTCGTAAAATAGCATAGATAACTATTAAATGAATAGCAGCATCATATAATACGATAAGTTCTAAAGTAAGAAATCTGTCAAAATACTTTACAAAGCAAATTACTTATAAATATAAAGAACATGTTTGGTAATTTGATTATGATACTTTTTTAAGTGCTTGAAGAATAAATGTATGCTATTTTTGAAAATCATAATATAATAATAATTTATTCAACTCTTTTCATTATTAGACAGTAAATCAAGTGTTTATATCTCTTTATATTGAAAAACACATGCACAAATTTAAACTATTTATTTTCTATCATAAATTGGATACTATAATAATAATTATAATCTACTGAAAACAAAACATATGTCTTATATTTATTATTCTTAGGAGAAGCTACAGTGCTACAGGAATTTGTAGTGAAGGACAAAAAGAACAAAATTCCTGTTGCAGGATGCAAGTGTACGAAAGGTATCTTGAAAAAGAATAGTTTATGTAAAATTGTTCGAGCCAATAAAGTAATTTATAATGGTAAGAAAATACTCATCTTTCTTTTCAGTCTTATTCTTTAGATATTTCAGAACACAATGTAAAAGTATACCTAATAGTAAAAATTATATATATTTTAAGTATATACTGTATTTACTCGAATCTAAGCCGTACCCCTAATTCTCAATACGTGTTTGAGAAAAAAATACTAAGAGAGTTAATATTTTAATTTATTTTACCAGTATTTAAAAACTTTCAAGTACATACATGAACCAATAATTACTCTAACAATAAGTATCATGTATTTCAAAAATCATTTGCCATTCCTATTGTCACAGCTAACTTCGAAATTGGTGTCATCATCGATATTTTCGAACATGGTGTTGTCTTCCATGCCATCCATTGCATTTGTTATGCCACATTTTTTTAAAGAATGTATTATGTGAGAATGTAAAAGAAATATTGAGGACTGTTGAACATTTATAAGCAAAAATTGTATCATTTTGTTTACGCTATCAACTTATATTTATTTCATCAAATTTTCAGTTGCAACTGCTCTGTTTTTTCCTGCATATAAAATTGCTTCCCTTTTCATGCTTGCGTCATAGTGAACTCGCTTTGATGCTATTACCGATATCTTTGATGTTTAGATTATTAAAAGAAAGCGTATACGAAAAAAATTTCTAAATACAAGCAGACAACAATATTTAAGATAGACTGAATACTGGAGATAAATTGTGGAATAGATAAGTCATCAATGCAAGTGGGCAGAATGGATAGTTAAATTTTTCCTTTTGAAAGTGGTGGAAACTCAATTTCCCCCATCCAACTAATGTTTTGCCTTCGATTCTAAGCCACATTCGATTTTTCATAGCATTAATAGTGGAAAAATAGTGTGGCTTAGATTTGAGTGAATTGGGTGTATGATAAAATTATGTATATATATATATATTAATAATTTTTGCTATTGGGATAAAACCAGATATTAGCTTTCTTAAGGTTTTTTTTTTAATAATGTAACTGATAAAATCAGTTGAAGAGAGTGCAACTATTTTTATGATTAATAATTTGTGTGATTCTGTTCCATTAAAAGTTAGATGCAGATATGGGAAAATATATGAAGGTAGATTTGCCTTATAAAGTAACATTTTTGTTTAGTGGGAGACAAATGGAAAATGATTTAAAAATTCAAATTTTTCCTAATCTTTCTCTAATTAATATTTGAATTATAAATAATCATAAAGACATAGGGATGGAATCTCTGTAGAAGCAAAATGTTGGCTAAACAGGCTAAATGACAGTTCATTGTGGCTGCAAATGCTGTGATAATCATTATTTACTCCAAAGCTTCTTTTTTAAAAACAATATGTTAAAAAAAGCCTATTTATATATTTTTCAAAGAAAATAATAGTTCAAAATCATAAATTCTTAGCAATAATCACAAGTAAATATACACTTTATATTCTGTTGATTATGATATTAATTTTCAGCTTTCATGTGTATATATATATGAAATCAAAGTGGTAAATATGGAAGAATATTGCTTAAGAGGACACAATACGATTCAATTGACAAAAATCGGTCAAAAAATCAAATTTATGCTTTTTAACCTAAATTATTCTTTGTATATTCCTTTTATAACCTCTGAAAATTTGAAAGCTCTCAACGTTAAAAACGCAGAATTATGATAGCTTTTACATTCATTTTGACTCACATCCCTATGGAAAATCAAAACTTTAAACTTACTTATCTCAGAAAGATAAAATAACAAGTTTATCTTCATTTAAAATGCTAAGACTTTTTTTCTATTGTGCCCAATGCTTTGAATTTTTTTTTTTTTTTTTTTACCTATTGCTAATAGTATATGTAACAAATGTTGGTATGCATTTTTGAACCAAAGCAATACTTATTTTTTAAAAAATAATTGAACTCAGAATTTATACATTTTTTAAAGAATTTTCAATAAGCATTCATAGAAAGAAGTATTATATGAATATCAATCATGTTATCCCAAAACTCATACCAACTTTTGTTACACATAGTTTGACGTACTTGTAACTCAAATTTCATGCATGTATGTAAACAACTTTTGTAGGAGGAGTAGCATTTTAAAATCACTTCACAAATTTTAGGTTTTTTCCTTAAAAAATTAAATGGCTAGCTTTTTATGAAATTTTGAGTGCAAAATCTGTTTTACATAGTATACACACATAGGAGGCAACCAAAACTTTTTTGAAAATCCTTAAATTAAAATTTTTTGCGTAAATCATACCATGTCCCCTTAACTATTTATTGCATTAGAAAAAATATCATTAAAACACAACTTAGAATATCAAAAAATATTAAATGTATCACAATATGGAAAATATTCCTAGGTTAACTCTTTTTTTGAAGACACAGATAAAGGTAATTTATTATTCTTTTTGAAGCTTTCAATATCATGGTAAAAACTATTTTTTATTTGATACAGTTATTTTCATGTTGTTCTGATTATTACACATGGCATGAAGAAATTCTTATGTATTTATAAGTCAATATTTATTTTATTAGCTTATGAATTGAGTACATGGATTTAGATTTTTTTGCCATGTTTCCACGGCTTCTTTAGGTTTTTAGTTTTATTCATATTGTAAAATTATGATTTAGATCTAGGAATAAAATTATGAATGCTAAAGCGATATTTATATGTATTTGTTTTAGGTCCTATAAAATCTTTAAGGCATGAAAAATCTGATGTTGACAGCATTAAAAAAGATGTTGAATGTGGCTTAATGGTAGAAGATCCTGAATTATCCTTTGAACCTGGAGATATAATTATTTGCTATAATCCTAAAAGTGTTGCTCAGGTAACAGATTGGAATCCAGGATTTTGATCTAAATAATGATGTATCATCTAAAGAAATTGTACATAAATTTTAGCAAAATATATAAATGATTTAATTTATTTGTGTAAATTTCTTTTTCTGTTTATCTTAATTTTCAATTTGAACAGAAGTGCTCACATAAGATTTTTAAATTAGAATCTATACAAAACACAGCTTTTTTTTTATAAAGGTACAAATACAAATTAAACATGCAAACAAACTATTTCTAATACATTTATAAGTTTAAATTTCATTGAAAATATTAGACAATCTTAAAATTTTTTTAGCTGCTTTTTTTATTCTGGTTATAGTATAAATATGCAAGTTAAAGTCATACTTTCTTGTTTGGCTGTGCTTGATTTTTTTCTTCAAATTTCATATCCAATTGGAAACAAATATTCTTTGTAAATAAATTGCATTATTTTGAAAATTTAATAATGTATTTCAAATCTTTTTGAAGCAAGAAGTAATGTAAAAAAAAATCAAATTTGAGTTTGAAATACTACTTTTTGTTCCTTTATTTGATTCATTGTTTGATGTCCAATAATTAGTTCGGTTTATATAATTGACTTTTGGATAAATAATGTACAAGTTAAGTGTCTTTTTATTGAGTTTATTTTCTTTCAAATACCAGATTTATCATTTACTTAAAGTATTTTGAACTTTATTATGAGTTGCCTGTTATATATTTGAATATCAGTGCTTGCCTGTTCATTTATTTTTGTTAATAATACCCTAACTCTTCCCTTTTTAAAATTTTTATTTGTCAAATAAAAAATGCATAGTATCGTTCAATTTCAAGCATATTTCAAAAATAGTAAAATAAATTGTTGAAAAAATTTTGGTTTGGAATAACGGTTGAAAAATAACTCAAATCCTTCTAATTTTGTGCTTGAATACATCATTCCAGTGAGTAATGTATTCTTCAAGTGCTGCTGCAAGAAATTAGAAAAATAGCTGTAATTTTAAAGCAGGCTTTCCCTAGCCTCCTCATGATGTACACTTTGTTTGAAATTGATATAACTTTTATACCATTTTCAGTACAAATTTAAAACATCTTATGACAGACACTTGAGACTAGTTTTAAAGTTATTTATGGCTGTCATGCAGCACCTAAAACATGAGAATTCATTTGAGTTGGAGTCAGTCATTTTAATGATTTTTCATGCAAAAATAACCTGAATTGTGAAAAAGCAGATGTTGAAATGTTCTTGTTTTATTATTAAATTTAAACAAATAATAAAGTTATGGCTATTGTGTATTCTACATTGCTTGAAGTGTATTGGATAAAAACATTATTCAAATTTTGATAGCTATTGTTTTTTTTAAATGGGCTTACTAGCTTAATTTTGGAACCAAATTAGTATTTCCTGACTGAATTACAATAATTTAAATAGTTTGAGGTTATAAATTGAATAATCTGACACAATCCCTTTTGTCTCGGAGTTAAGCAGCCATCTTAAATATCTTTTAATTTCTTGTAATTAAATTTTATTTCTTCAAAAATTTCTTATCAAAATCTTATTTAAACACTAAAAAAATTTTTAATTACTAAAACACTACTATTGTAATTGGTAAGAAATTGTTTAGATTTTATGTTTTGATGTTAATTATGCTTATTATCAATGAATAAATATATATACAGGGTGTTTCATATTGAATGGGACAAAAAGAAAACATGATTGTGAACGTTGTAATTAATATAATTAGAAAATTCAAATTTACCTCTAAACTACATATATTCAAGTTTCTGCAGGTGTTCAATATGTGCCCCTCCGGTGATACGATAAATGTCTACATGGTAATCAAGCTCCTGCCACACTCATGATAGCATATCCCCTGTGATGGAGTTCAACACTGCAGTTATCCACTGCTTCAGTTCCTCTAAGTCCTGAGGAAGTGGACGCACAAACACCTTGTCTTTAACGAAACCCCAGAGAAGAAAATTCGCGCAAAAATGTCTTTGCACAACAGTTACCGAGAAGGTTTTGGCATATTCGAAAACGCAGTAGGCTTTCTCCTGCATGGACGACATTTTGTTTAACAGCGCCTCTAGTGGCGAGTTCGTCATTCGATCATTTTTCCCTGTTGCCAAATAAAACTTGTATAATTGTAGTTGCAGAATAAATTTGTTTCAGCTGAATAAGTCCATTACGGCAGTCACACTGCGCTATTCTTTTTGTCCCATTCAATATGAAACACCCTGTATTTCAATGTCTAGAAAGTAGTATTTCTTTTAACTTTTATAAATCAACTGAAAGTTGAAAATAAAGGTATAAATGCATGCATGATGAAATTTATAAAAATTATTTATTTCTTTTTATGAATATTTCTTTAATGCATAGGAGTGTTTTGCAGCAAAAATAGAGCCTTTTTTTTTTCATTTAAAATATTTTACTTATTTCTTAACATTTTTCCAAGTAATTATTTGTGATGAATGCTGATACAGAACTATTAGCTGAAGTCTGGCAATGTAGTTTTTATTTGATCGTTTGCTCATATTTATGATGTAAGTTATTCATTTTGTTTGAAATATACTGTTTGGTTTATACCAGTGATACTCAACCTGCTGCCTGACAGACCTTTCTGAGTGGCCCGGTCATGGCCTGTTACACTAACAAATTCAATTATTTAAGAACAATGCATTAAAAATTTGAAGATAAAATCAAGCAATCAAATATATCAATTTTCATATCAATGTCGTGCTCATATGAATTGGGGGAAAATTTTTTTCTTTTTATAATTGTAACAGTTAAAGCTGACAAATAAAAGTGGACTATTAGCAAATAAAAGTGGTCATTTTATGAGTGAAATTAATTTTTAACTAACCCTCGTGACTTTCAAACAAGAAATATCTAAAGAATATATGTTGTTTTTAGATGATTGGGATCTTCTCTGTTTCGTAGAGAAAAACAAATCTGAATCAACAACTTGTTTGATTTGTTGTGAAAATGCTATATTTAAAATATATAATTTTGCTTGTCACTATAAAACAAAGCAAAATCTTTCAATTGCTCTTTTTTTTTTGAGGATCTCTTACAAGACGAGATAAATTGATTTTTTCAAAAAACTCTTTGCAACAGCGACAAAATATTTGGAGGGAGGGGAGGGGATAATTCATGAAAGGAAATTGAAATTATCCCATAACGGTAAAAAATTAATCCTCACGTTGTGGCCTGCGGGAAATATTTGTCATATGTATGTGGCTCGATGGGAAAAAAGGTTGAGTACCACTGGTTTTATATGTAATAAAGCTAGTGAGTGAAAATAAAAGGATTAGATTTTTCTTTGGATTCAATAAAATCAGTGCTCTATTTTATGGTTTCTTCTACAGTTTATTCCACTTTCAGCAATTCAAATATTAAGTTACCTACTGACGTGATTTAAAATATACTCTTTTGAATTTCTTCCTTTACTTTTTGCCATTATTATTATTTTAAATATTTTATGGTGGATACTTATAAAAATTCAAAGAAAGTGAACCTACATCTCACTAGCAGGAATGAGAATGACTGAAAACTGTGCAATTTTGGAAAAATAAAAACAAAACTATGTTTTATTCAACTTGAAGCTCATTTCATTAACAGCGGAATAGTTCAGAATTCTACAATATATAAGCAAAATGATTTCAGTATTGGAAGAACATACCTTAACATGTGTTGAAGATATTCTAACCTTACCTCCGAATTGCCGAAAATATACCAACATCAAACTCAAAACACTTTGCTATTTTGCCTGACAGGCTCGGAAAAAATATGTTTAAAAAAACTTACTGGTGGGAACAGTTTTGTGATTGACAGTCCTTGAAACTCTTGCATCATATGTAAAGTTTAGTTGGAAGCTTCATTTCAGATACGTTGAAATCTTTAAATTCAATGTATATCACAATTCAAGTCCTGGTCAGTCAAAATACAGCCAATATTGCTAATGTAGCCAATAATATTGTTTATGTGTGTTAGAATTCAGAAATATGCTCTGCATCAGCGGTTCTTAAACTGTGACCCGGGGTTACCCAGCACCTTTCTGGGGGTTCCGTAAAGGCCTCACATTTAATGCTAAGATTTCCCTCTTTTTCAAACTCTGAAAGGCCTCGTGAAAAAAATTGAAAGGTGTGTCTGTCATCCTTGACTAGATCATTGAATTGCCCTCAATGAAAAAAACTCTAATAGAACATGTATTTTGACCAAAAATATTAATTTTTTTTATTGTTTGCAACTACATAGTCATTGCTACAACGTAATTTTTTAAAATTAGATGTTTACTGTTTTCTTAAAGGAAAAAAAAAGTGCCTAAAAAGTTTGAATAAGTAGCAGAAGCTGCCTTAGAATTATTGAGGAACTTTTAAATTACTTAGCCATGTGTTGGGGTGAGGAAGTGATGCTCAAAACCTTGAGGGCCCTTGATGTCAAGCTGATACATAAAGGGAGGCCGTGACTATCAAAAGTTTTAAGAACCTCTGCTCTATATCCATCAAGCATATTTTTTTTAGGCGAATTTGGGCTAAAAATTTTGATTAATGTGAGTACCTTGTGGCTCGCTCGGCAGCTTGTGTTTCTAAATATTTCGAAATCAGGAAATTGAAACTGAACGTGAAGTCGTTCCTTGTTGAAATCAAAAATCAAAATTGGCGTGCTGGTACTATAGAACTTTTGTACACCACCTTACTTTTGTAGAAAAATGAAGTCGGCGGAAAACCGACCTCGTAGAATTCGACAACCACGATCAACAATATTTTCGCCTCCTGCTCGATAATTTATGCAGACGATATTTTTTATCAAGACCAGAGTAGATATATCCATCCCATGTAACAAGAATCAAAAGAGAGAGAGAGAGGTTAGTTTTCTGAAATTATATGCTTCGAATTGCTTTAAATACACTTGGATAAAAAAAAATTTTAACTATAGAATTAGGTGTTAAACATAAATTTTCTTGGTCTTTCGTCACTGGTATTTCATCCAATTATTGTTGCGGAGTTTCTTAAAAGAATTTCAAAACAAATAATATAAATTTTTATCCCAACTAGCTTAACTTCAGTCAGACAAACAATACTACCCAAGAAAATTTTCTAGATGCTCAAATGAAAAAAGTACCAATATTTATGTTAAAAGAGATTATTTTAACTTCAGTATTATTAAAGTACCTCATTAGGAAAGCAATACATATTTATCAATTTCCAGAAACATTATTATAAATTATTTACAATGCACAGATTTCTAATTTCAAATAATTCAGAGGGGGGGGGGAGCAATAACACTAAATGCTGTTCAGAACAAAAATAACCGTTTAATTTTGTTTATACATTCATGCTTGTGAAAATTGCAACACTATGAAGGAAGGAAGCGATTGAGCGATTTTCTGCAAATACAGATATCTGCTATCGCGCATGTTTGGACTGAGCAGTGCTCTATAAACGGCTGATGGATCTGCATAAATAGACGGCCGTAACGAGGCGTGCATAATAATCGTTGTTTATTTTTTAGTCATAAACGTTAGATGAGTTGTAACAGTTTCCCTTCAATGAAAGAAGGCAACATTTTAACAATTTAAGGAGCTAAAACGGGGCAAAATCATTGGCCTCCGTGAAAGAGGAATTGTCCAATCGTGCAACAACCTCTCTCGGGCAGTGCAACAGCAACCCAGTGATACGTGTTTCGAAGCAGTAAACCGACGAGAATCGGACAACTCTAAAAATCTGGGTGTGGACTTTAAAAGTTGATGGCAACGTGCTATGATAGACACCTGTATTATACGTATATAACAACCTTACTGAAGATTAATTTAAATTGTAATCTTGCATGTTTTGTCTGTGTATCTTAATTACGAATATAATTTTTCAAAATGGCAGTTTCATTTCTTTTTCCACGTTCAGAAGATTACACTCTGTTTTGATTTATTTCCTATTCATATAAAAAAAAATGATTAAATAGCGTACGCATGCATTTTTCCTGCAACAAACCGCCGCCAAGTTTTCCCAAAACCACCTTTAAAAATAACAACTATTTCTCTTCTCACTTAAACACTTGATTATAAGATCCTTATATTTTTCTTCCCATTGTGTTTCCCTATCTGAGACTATGGGGATTCTTCTGTCTCTTTTCGATCTGTACTTGTAGCGAAAGACTGCACGATGGACACTCTCCTTATGTCTAAAATACGTAAATAAATTTTTTGTTTCCTACTCGGCTTGTTTCTCTTGTCATGACTATACTAACGAAAAGAAATTCATTACATAAAAATGATTGATTTTAATAATTGATTGGCATAATTTAATATTGATTTAAATTCTGATTATATATTTTCCCCTTTACGTTTTTATATATTACAAATACCAATTTTAGGAATTAGCTATGCAGACTTTTAGGTTTTCGTCACAAAAATTTTGTGACGAAAATAGGGGGGTGAAAATTTATAAAACATTACATGAACGTGGCCCACTTGGGACAAAAGTTCAGTTTTTCAACATTGCCAAATTTTTCATATGACCTTAAAGGTAAGAGAAATTTAAACTTCTACAAAAATAGAACATTTTATCTTAGTCACTATATAAAATTCTTTAATAAAAACACTTGTCATGTTTATTTAAGCTGTTGTAAAATTTGTTACAATGTAGATATTTTTAAAAAAAATATCGTAATATCCGGCTTATAACGCGCATCTATACTTTAAAGCTGCGTTTTTTAATTTTTAGGTATATTCGCCGTATAACGAGCACCCTTTTTTACGAATAAATTTGAAATGTTAGTATACAATGCTCTTATGTTTTGAAGTCATTTATTTGAGGTATTATTCCAGACTTGAAAAAATAATATAATTCTAGAATTACAACTCTTTTAGTTCATATAAGCCATCTAATTTTTTAAAATAAACAGTATTTCGATATTTGTAGAAGTAAATTTTTTTGATGCTTATCTATTTTGTTATTTTTAAAGCTAAAGTGGCGTATATATCGCTCACCCTTAAATTTTGATCTTATTTTTTATGTTAAATGTACGCGTTATACACCGGGCTTTTACGGTAAGTCAAAAAAATTATAATAATACACAAATATACTAAAAAATTTGAATTAATTGTCCCCATAATTATTTCTGCAATCCCTGTCCCATTTTCAACATATTTGTGACTTTTAAACTAGTAGAAGGAAAATTTTAAAAAATTGGTATTTTTATAAATTTAATAAATTTACCAATTTATTAAGTGGATTTTAAGGTAATCGGGTATTTTATAAACTAATTTAAATTTTTTGGAGGAGGAGATAGAATCGACAGCTTAGGTGTCCTTACCGCTTGACTTAATTTCAAAATTACGAGGTCTATCTCTAATACTTTTGTGTTGCTACAGTGTACAGCAGGTAACTTTTCAAACTGTTTTCCACAGAACCCTGGGGTTCCACAAAGCATACCCAGGGGCTCCACGAGTCACAATAAAAAAAATCGAGAAGAAATAAATATGTATCAAAACGCGGACTCACGTTCTCTATGAATTTTGTATTAGTTACAAGTATCTAAAGCTCATCCTATTCTTTAGAACTGAAAATATACTATCTTTTATACTATCTCGGGTTCCAAGAAATAATTTAATATTCGTTAGTTAGCATAATGTCTTGCAAAACTAAATACGTAGTTTTCCAATGGAAAATGTACCTTTTTGCATTTGTAGAAAAAAGACCTATAATGAAGGAGATGAAACAACATATCAAGAAATTCGATGTTAAAATCTAAATTTAAGCAAGAACATCTAAGTTTTATGTTGCAAATTCATGAAAAATGCACGGGATTTCTCACACAGATATAAACATTTTAGTACCATTCAGAACATTGTGTGTAAGTGAAATATATTTCTCAACGAAAGTGGCTACAAAAACAACGTATAAAAGCAAATTAGAGTATATAATGCGATTACATTTATAATCTCAATAAACCTAGACTTCGAAAGTTCGTGTGAAAAAAAGCAAGCACATATCCCAGTCAGGGGCGCACACAAGGGGGCGCCTGGGGTCCGGACACCCCCCAAAGCCCTTGAGTTTTTTTTTCGATTGATGATAGCCTTATGTATATATATAACGTAACATTTAATTAAGTACTTGCAATTAACAATTTATTTTATTAATTAATGCTAATTATTAATTCAATAATTTATTTTTTACTGTTTTTTGTTAACAAAATCAGAAGAATCAATTGGTGTTGTCTTGAGGTATGATAAGTGTTGGGGGACTTTCGATCATGGACTCCCCCCTTGAAAAAATTTTGTGTGTGCTACTGATCCCAGGAACTAAATAAAATGCATGGATAGAGGTGACACCTGCATCACAAATTAATATTGTTAATGGGTAAGTTATATTTAAAACATAGATTAGAGAGAGAATTTTTTAACAATAAATGCAAGAGACTTTTTTTTTATTGCCCTTACACTTTAAATATTTGAGATATATTCTTCGAAGTATGTGTAAGGAATGCGGTTCCACGAAAAGGCTTTTAGTTCTAAGGATTCCACGAAAACACTTTAGTACTAGGGGTTCCATGAAAGCACCTTCAAGTTCTAGGGGTTCCATGAAAGCACCTTCAAGTTCTAGGGGTTCCATGAAAGCACCTTCAAGTTCTAGGGGTTCCATGAAAGTACCTTCAAGTTCTAGGGGTTCCATGAAAGTACCTTCAAGTTCTAGGGGTTCCGTGAGTTGAAAATTTTTGAAGACCACTGGTGTACAGCATGTTAAAATCAAATCCTATATATGAATCGAATCTTTTCACAGTCTATTTGTTGCCAGTGATTGCTATAGGAGGAATGCAAAGAAAGTAAGTAATGACGAGAACCAAATGGCAACCTTTTAAATTACTTGTAGAGGAAGTGGAATCGAGAATGAAACACAGAACATATTTTTTTAAATGAAATTTAATTGTAATTAACAAAAAATTAATGCAAGATACAATTTAGAATTTCTTTAATCAGATTCAATAGTGTAATAGGATTGACACATTGTTACAAATATTGAACTTACTTTAAATATGCTGTAGCCACAAATCAGATAAATAGTTTGAGATAAGTGTTTTATTACAGATATAATTACATGCTTTAATATTTCTTTATAAAATCAAATCTTTATTAAAATTCGCTTTTAAGTAATTTCAGCCGATATATATCACTATTTTTACTAGTATGAGCTTTATTTATTTAATGCATTGATAATTTATTAAAAATTTTTTTTTTTAAAAAAGTTCGTTAATTGGGATATAATTTTACTTAAAATAAAATACAGTGAAAAAATATTTAGTCAACTTTGCAGTTGCTTACGTTAGATGAATATTTAGATTTTAACTTTTTATTCATTTGGGTAAAAATTATATATTAATAATTTAATTATAAACATAAATTTAAAGCACCAAATATGTTGATAAACTTTCAACGAACCTCAGAAATGAATTGTGTTCCAATTTAAAAATATTATTGTGTACAAGACTTAATTTCATGATAATGTGTTAAGATTGCAACATTAAATACGCAATGAATGAAATTTTATAAAACAATTATTGGAAAATAAATCTTATAAGATCATTAAAATTACAACCATTCCATTGTCTTCTCAAATTAGTTTCGATTCGATTATCGATACCATTCGATTATTGAATATATGTACCAAAATCGATGCTGAATTTCGAGGAAATTGGGACCGAAAGAATCAAGTAATACAAAAGAGTGTTGATATGACTGAGATCAAATTGATTCTTCGAAACGTATAATAAACATATAAATGATTATTAATGCATAATTAATGTACTATAAAATCATCCAATATTTTCGCTTAGAAAAGTGTGTGTGAGCCCTATATTATTTCTTAACTTTACTACTTCTTTAAGAGGAAATTTCTTTTATTATTCAGTAATATAGTTTACTGACAATGATATTTTGTTCACAAAATATTACTTCAGTTATTATGTATTTTTCTATATTATTATGAGCTACCATACTATTTATCTTCTAAATCTATTTAAATAAATCATCTTTGCATCAATATTCATGCCTTAGTTGTTGAAGTACTTTTCTTTTCGTGTGTCTTTGCGAACTGTCTCTCATAGGAATCAGGTCATCATAATAAACTAGTGCATTCCCCCCTATGCTGAGAGGAAGGTTCGTTATTATCTGTGTGTATTGAACGCGTTATCGATATCGCATAACTTTGCTGAAGAAACGTTTTCCTATAATTGAACCCGTAACACTAGTATTTTAACACTTTTCTTTATTTGTATGACTTCGTGATGTATCGTGTCTCACCCCTACAAATCATCTGGAATTTATTTATGTAAGACTTTTTATATTGTTAATGTCAAGAAGCTGTTCGTCAGCAAATTTAAATTAATGATATGAAAAGGCATGCAAAGGGAAAAAAACGGAGATGGCCATTTTTCAGAATAATCATTAAATGTAAATGTGTTATCAGAATATTTTCTTTTCAATATGCAGTAATTCAGGAGACGTTTAGTGAAAGAAACTTGAACTTGGCTTGGTCTCGATTAAATTAATTCTTTGAAGGGAATGAATGGTACGCGTTAGAAAACGAAAGACGTTGGAGCGTAAGAAAAGGAAAGAATGGATAGGATATTTTTTTTGATGATTTACTGTCAAATTGTGCAACAATTTTTTTCTGTGTGTGACATAAATTGATGTGTTGCATAATAATTAAAGAAGTGTAAAGTTTGTTTCAAAGAACATTGAATATAGAATAAGAAGTTATTCAGCCCTGGAATATACATCAAATAACTATTGTATTCGAAAATGAATATTGTGAATACATTACCGAGTTCAATATATAGATGGAATACAGTTTGGAAATTAATGCAAGATTGAAAGCTTTACTGCATATAAATACTGGGATATAAATAAATGTAGATTGCTTTTCGAGAAATTTGTCAAACGCATCTCAACTATGATATCATCCAATACTGGTTGATTTTGATTTCCCAAAGAAGCACTTTGGAATATGTGAGTAAAGTTCCACGTTAAGTTATTTTAAATGTAAGTAAAAAAGTTTTATATATCCTAGTTGAACATTCTGTTACATTTATTTAAAAGAAAAATCTTCTGAAAAACGTTGAGGTGTGCATGAATGCATCAGGACATTAGGCTTAACTAATACAAGCAAGGGAATGAATTTAAACACGTTTTATTAGCTATTCAAAACTCACTTTAATATTTTTTGTAAGGAAACAGCAGTTTTTATCTAACATCATATCCTAGGAGAAGTTTTAATTTTTGATTACTCGTAAAATAACATTTTTCATAGAACAATTATGAGAAAGCATCTACAATTGTAAAAAATGTCCCTAGTTGAGATGACGTTTAAAGTATAGCAAAATGCAAATAAGATTTTAAAGTAACCACTATTATATAATGATCTGCTTTCAAGAAAGTACGAAAGCCTTCAAAGAATCTAACAGAAAACGGAGTAAAAAACATCATCGATGTATTTGGTTATCATGCCATTTTCCAGCCAGAAAATCGAATGAGTTTATCACTACTTCAAATGACTATGAATCTCCAGATTTGGTTTTCGACGTTCTGTGGTTCATGGGGGTTAATTTTAGAATGAAAAGTATGAAAACTTACTGTGAAAAAATTGTTCGAAATTTCGTATGCTTCTTTTACTTATTGGGTCTGTGCTATTCATTCGGCATCAGAATGCGTTCGTTTATTGTTGAAGACAAAGGAGCTATGATAATAACAGAGATGATAGCATTCCTGTGTTGTATTATTTTATGGATAGCTTTAAATATGCAGAGACACAAAATAATTGCTATCAATGAAACTACCACTAGTGACCAAATGTGTTCATCTATTATTAAGAGGAATTTCAAGAGACAAAGATGGATTAATTTGATATCTCTAATGACGATTGGCTCTCCGATTTTCACGAGCGCGATGTCTATGTTCATTTCTAAAGCAACTAAAGAGGATATAAATAAACATTTGACATTTTTATCGTTTGGATTTCAGTTAAATATCGGAACTTATTATAAATATCCTATCTTATTCGTGTTACGGTCCTGTGATCTTTACATTTGTTTTGTATCTTCACAAATGACATGCCTTCTTCTTTCCATTCTTAGCTACAACGTACATATTCGTATTAAGGAAACTGAAATGCAATTTGAGACAAATGTTAAGGACACGAACGTCTTATATTCGTCTAGCAAAGCATTGAAAAGTTACAAAAGAATGCAAAAAATTATACTTAATTTAGAAAATGCTATCTCTTTGCCATTGTTTTATGTAATAGCGTTCCTTCTATGTGAACTTTTTGCTTTGATGAGTAATATTATTCATCTCGTACGACTTAACAATGCTTCGTCTTCTCTATGTGTTGTTGTAAGTGCCACATTGACAACAGGGTTTCACGCAGTTATGCTCATCTTTCGTGTAGCGAGTGTTGAAGAGAGTTATCATTCCCTAATTAGAACTTTCGTAAATCTACCCGATGATAATTTGAACCCACCGTACGTCAAAGAGCTTCTACAAATGATGAAACTGCTTGCATATCATGATCAACTTCATTTAACTGCTTGGGGAATGATTCCCATTAGAAGAGGATTTTTCTTAACAGTTGTTGGAACACTAGCCACATATGGAGTTTTACTCGTTCAGTTTACATGAAGCAATCATACTATTTAGTTTACATAAGACAATTATACTATTCAGTTTGGATACAACAGTTATTATTCAGTTTACATACAGTAATTATATCCCATTTAAATAAAGCAGTCATAGTTTACACAAAGCATATATTATTAAGTTTAGAAAAGCATTACATATGCCATTAAGTTAACAAAAACATTGCATATGATTAAGTTAACAAATGCATTACATACCATTAAGTTAACAAAAATATTACATATTATTCAATTGACATAAAAGTAATTTTTTTGCATGCAATAAAGTACCGAATTATGAAAGTAATTTCTTTAACAATTGTCTTCTCTATTAAATGATTATATATATTTACATATATATGTATAATTTATCTAGAACTTATACCCTATGTAGGGATAATAATTAGACATTTAAACTAACAAACCTAACTTGTTAACAAGCTTAATATGCTGATACGTGTAATTGACTTCTAAGTGGGGAATAGTTATTATAAATATGCTAATATGTATATATTCAGTAAGAAAAATTTACTTCGGGATTTATATTATGTGCTGTCATTTTTATGCCCTATCTGTACAATGATAACTCCGTACGATATCATAACACCCATTGTTGTCAAAATAAAGCTTCGATTGATGTTGAACATTTTCCATCCTGTGAAAGTTAACTGAGATCCATTCAGAATAGCTATCAATACTAGATATGAATTTGTAACATCTTTCTCACTTACAGCTATCTCACCATTATTTGTAATATTATCTGCCAAATTGTATAGAGACCTCTTTATGTTTTCTGCAACTTCCGTTACTTGTGAAGCCGTTAACGTAATAAGCAAAAATGCTCCCGTAGTCAACAAGAAAACAATCACGTTTTGTAACACTGTTGTCAGACTTGTCAGTTCAGTGTCCTTGGATATTAATACTGTAAGAGTGTAAAATTGCCCGCTCACCATCAAGCCGTACAGAAGAAGAACGCATGGAGACAGGACATCATCGATCTCAGCTATTGTCCGACTCAGGCGATTGTAAAAATTAAGGTACACATTAATTGAACGACTCGTTACGATAAATTTGGAATCATCATGACTACGAATTTGCTCATCAAGGGCAAGTACTACCCGTTTTGCTATGTTGTACACTACAACACATGGGATGAATATTATTACTGAGACTCCGTATGCATAATACATTTTGATAGGCACAAGAACCAGCAGCATATAATACATCCACATTTGACAACCCTTTCCATTTGATTTGATGATAAACAAAATAGAATGCTCATCCTTAGTTCTTTCGGCTTGAATATGATAGACATCCAAAATTGATGAAATTATGGTCAGAAGTATGGGAACGCAGAAACCTAGCATTATTTTGTTTTTAAGAGACTTGTGAGGCTTGTTCCACATGATATCATCGTATAAGAGAACCAAATTTCTTGCCATATATGGAATTTTTCGTCTAACTAGACACAGAACAAATCTCACAGAAATTGCCAAAAATATAGTTAAGCTGGTTGAAAAGTGCAGGGTTACTGAACTGTATCGACGCTGCCAGAAGAATATGTTGACAACAATAATGGAGATGGCACACAAATGAACTGCCGCTTCAAATGCTTTCGCATACCATTTCAGTTTCTGCTTTTTGGAATTCAGTGGTGGAAACACTAATCCAGCTAGGAGTAAAAACTTGAAAAGCAGATTAAAATCTTCAGACAGATTTGCACCGTTTTCTTTAGCAGAGTTGGAATCAAACTTATTCACTCTCACATTCCTGGGTCGACTGTGTATATAACGAGTCATCTCTCCACAAAGTTCTATATTCAAAAATTTCTGATACCTTGGAGACGTAATCACACAATCAAATTAAAGGAGTCTCTAAAATTTTTGTAAAAGAGTATAAAACTCTCTTAAATTTACAGTTAATAATTTGTAGCTTGATAGATCTTCAGAAGGCTATTCAATTGTGTTCAAGATATTAAACTGGATGTAGCGCTGATTTATTATTCTATGTTACTCTGTGTGTGAAGCTCACGATTCTGAAATTTGAATTATAAGTTCAGCTTACAAATTAATTTCAATGAACCATCATCTTTTTATAATGGAATAGTTTCGAACTAAATAACGCTTAGATGTAAAAAAAAAAAATCACAATGGATTATTCTTCATATCTCTAAAAATTTTTTCCGATTTTGGTATCTTCAACAAGATTTCATAACTGTTTTGCTTTAGAGTCACAACAACAGCTTTTTGTTTATCTTGCAAATCAGGAACTTTACTTTACATATTCATTTTTTTAAGAAATAATTTTCTTAATATTGCGTTTACTTATATCGCTTACATTTGAATATTATAACTTATATTTATATACAAATTATTCAGTACCAGTTGAGATATTTCATCAGAATAACCAGATTTATTTGGCACGGCATTTATATGATATTGCTATTGATTTATCATCGTAGGAATTATTGATTTGCGAATTATTGAGAAAGCAGGATAATATCTACGCGGGATGTCCTGTTTTATGCTTCTAGTTCTGAAAGATTAAGTACTATTCACAAGTTCAGTTTGACAGGAAAAGGACACTTAAACACCATGGGATACTTTCATCTGAAATGTTTACGTTCAGAACCACATAAAATAATAATTTATGGAAAAGATGGTAAGTAGAAAGTAAGTTCTTTAGTTTACGATAAATGCTAACCAGAATTTTCTTTTATTAGACTTCTAAAAGGTTTCCTTTTCTATCTGTATCGTTTATTGAAAGTTTCTTTTTTAAGAAAAAAGTTTTAACTAACAATAAGTAAAAGAAAATTGCTGTAAAGGAATGATTAAATGGGTTATTTAATAACAATTTTAAAGCCATTTATTTTCTGTAAGTTTTCTATTATTAAAAATGAAGATTTTATCATAAAAATATTTCACATATCGTACTATTTAACGCTGTTATATTTTTTCTGTTCAAAATGTCAAAATTGAAAACAAATAACATATTGGGACGTTTTTATTAAAAGTTAATACGATTAAATATTTAAATGAAATATAAGATCTGTCTTGCTGGCTAAATGCAATGTATTTTAATAAAATTTGAATCAAACAAACAAATTGCTAACTCAGATACTTGAAGTTTGAAATAAATAATTGACACATATCTATACTGCTGAGCTGTAAAGAATAAAAACAGAACTTTTGTAGGCTTTTTCTCTTTTCTAAAATCTATAAGGAATCTTTCCCCGCCCTCCAAAAAACGAAGAATAAATAAAACGTATCACTTTTTGTAAACTTTTATCATTTTTTCCTAAATTTTTTTACCGATAGAAATGTGTATTGTAAAATAATTTAAATGTATAAGAGGTGTGACCCAATGTAATAAAGGGACACGCGGGGAATGGGTTTTTAACTAAGTCCACTATTTAATTAAACACATTTATTGGACAAAACAAACATTAACATACATAACTAGAGAACTGATTACAATTAAAAGGGATCGGAACGCATGCTCATACGTCTGTACAGTTTGGAAGCTTGGCCATTACTGGAGATAGTTCAAGCCGCTAGAGGGCGTGAGTCTTTCTGCTGTTTACATGTGAGGAGGGGGGTTATAAAAGTGATATATAAATATTGCTTAATTAGGTTGTTTCCTCCGCTTAAAACCGTTTCCGAACGTGAATATACATTTGTAATGAATAAAGGTATTTCTTGAACATTCTTAAACAACTTCTAATTCAATGATTTTCTGTGTATGTGAAACAACTCACTGAAAACAACGAATATGTGTATGAAGTAAACATATTAGTATAGTGCAGTGGTCTTCTAATTTTATCGACTCATGAAGCTCTTAGAACTATTAGGCATTTTTTCTGGAAATGCCGGCTCTCCCAATCTTAGAATATATCTTAAAATATTATGGATAATAACATGGATCACAACATGTTATAGGTACTTTATGTAAAGAGCGAGAAAAGTACTGTACTTGTTATTAAATTTTTTTAACATAAAATGAATGAAATTTACTCATTCATAGAATGGCAAACATGTTTGCTAAATAGAAAAAAACATTGCAGTCATGTTTCATTTCATAATTTTGGAGCATAGTTATGACATCGTTCATTTAAAAATAATCTTACTTCATCTTAAAACTCAAAAAGTTAGTTCTAATTTTTTCTTTTCTTTTCGATAACAATCTAACTTTTGAATGCAATAGCTTTGTTCTATGATTACTAAATAAACCTTCGTGTAATAAAGAAAATAATCTCCAATTTATTTCTCTTGATTTTATTAAATTTATCATTTTCACGGCTTGGTTTAAAACATCTGTTAATGCAATCGGTATTCTTTTTACTACAAGCACGTAACGATAAATGCAGTTATGAGTGTGTTTAATGTGTAGTTTAATTGCAATTATTCGTGGCATTACTCCTTTTTTAAAGTCCAATAACGATTTTGCTCCATCAATAAATATACGAACATCAATCCCAACGTAGTGCGTCTTCGTTCATGTAATTATTAATAAGCTCACACACAAATATCTTATCCCCGGTAGTTCTTTCTAAAATAGATTTGCATAGCAGTGTAACATCTTCGACTGTAGAACTCGAAACATAACGAACCTAAATTATCAAAACGATCTAACTGGCTACAAATATTTGCTGATTCATCGAACTACATATATCCTAAATTAATGGAGAAGATTTTAAATGAAATATTAATTGCCATTGTCTGAATTCGTAGCGTGGCGGTGGCATCAGTGGGTTATATTATCATTTTTCCTTAAAGAAATCTTACCAGATTTAAAAGATATCAAATTTTTATTAACACTTCACTAATCGTATGTGCCTCACTTTCTTTAGCAATTCGATAACTGATACAAAAAGAAGCCTCTAGGGAAGTTTGGTCATTGGAATGCATATAATCTGAGAACACTTTTTTTGTAATTTAATTCGTCACGTTTACATTCGAAATATTCAATGCTAACACCCTTTTATAAGCTTCACTTGTATGTAACGGAATCTTTGTACTCAATTTTTACCCACTTTAAAAGGTCAGATTAATTCGAAATTTTGCTCACGTGTCTAGGACCGATGACAATACAATAATTTAATAATTTTGTTCCATTGTCCTGATCAGGATCACATAAGGATTAACGATTTCCCATTTTCAGATCCCATCCCGCGACTAATTTCAGATCCCATTTCCACATTTGTTGATTAATTACAGATTTGGTGACTAAAAGATTAAGTTACAACTTAGCTCGATTAACTATAAAGGGGTGTTTTTAGTTCTTTTATACTATAATTTATTTTTTATTAAGATGTGAATGATGAGGCCCCACATACTTTTTTTTAATTTAGCAGGATTTGAGCTGTTGTTCATAATGATTGTTTCACACTCAATACACAGTCCATTGGGTTCATCTTCATGTCCCATCCAAGAGAAACCAAACGCCAAAAGTTGTTATTTTTTTGCCTTTTGTTAAGGACATATGAATATTCAAATGAAGGAATTGATGAAAATACTTGCACATCATCTACTGTTGATGACTGCTGTTCAGTGTTAATTTACCGTCGTTATCGTTGACCCATGATATTTTCTTTTCAATTTACCGGTATATTTTCCATTCGGTAATATTTTCTTTAGCGCGTTTTTCACGTAGTGTAAAAAAAGAGCTATTAGGACGCAAATTTCGTCTTCGTTCCATATTTTGTGGTACCTTTTTCTCAGCCAATAAGCAACCGATTGACCTCGGGTTTTCGGCATTTGGTCACATTTGTGCCCTAGATGAGCCGAATCATATTTAAATTTAAAAATTTTTAAAAAAAATTTTTAAGTATAGTACTACTTTCTGTTAGTAAAAAGTTCATTAGTTGCATTATTGTAAAAAACAACACGTGAAAAACGCGCTAAAATTACTTGGCCATGCCAATGATTGATATCTTGTTTCATTTCTTAATTACTGGTCCATTCTAAAAATTCAATTAATGGAACTAAAAATATTTATTAAAAAACACGTCAAAAAATTAACAAAAAATAACACATAGTGTGTATAAATAACACGAGATGATGACAAAGATAGACGATAGATAACAAGATATAAAGAAGAGTTCTAGCTTTTTGTTCTTATTTAACAGACATATCCAAAAAACATGTCAGAAAACACGAATTGGATTTGTATCACTTATGCAGAGATCTCTGCCATAGTGAATCTCTTGTAATGACTCCTGCACTCAAGTATGCAAAAGAGGTAAACGTTGCAGGAAATTACTTAAAAGAAAGCGTGTTCGGCTACGAATTTTTTTTAAAGTTTCCCCTGTTACGTGTGACACCTATTAGGAAACTCGGTTTTAGATATTGTGGTCATACAAAGTCCAAAGAGAACATGAAACTATTTTGCATATCTATTTATAACTTTTATTTTTGATTCGTGGGACCCCGGATTTCTGCGGAATACAATTTGAAGATACTGTTATAGTGCATGAATACTAATAAAAGAAAGTGTGTGTGTGTGTGTGTGTGCAGTGGCGTAAACATATCTCTCTTATGGAGGAGTTATTTTCAAAAAACACGTAGACGATAGCTCTGAGGAGTAATTTCTGTGGTAAAAATTTAAAATCTGTTGGTCTATAAGGGGACTGAACCCCAAACATGCCTTTTGTGTATGCCAGGGGTGTCAGACCCGCGGCTGCATGCACCCCACAACAAACATTGTAGCGACCCGACCAATGTATTGATTCGTAATAATATGTAAAAAATAAAAAAAAATTCATCCCGAAATTGGAAAAATAGTAGCAAAGACCAGGGACGTCTTAAGACAGGGGCACAGGGCCTCGGCTACAATGGGGGCCTTGTCTCGTTCTCGACTTAGTCTTAACAAGATTCTAATCCGAATAATTTTAACGGTCAAATGTTATTTCCGGTTTTATTTTCTGAAAAACTGAGAATTTCAGACGATATATCAACTGATGACCCTCGTCCATGTTTAGGCCTAGGCCTACCACCATATACCATCAAAAAGCAGCAGTCGGTTGAGCTGGTTTGTGCGATTGTGAGTCATGCACATTAATTTGTTTCGTGTTATTGTTTGTACGAGTATTTGACAACGTATGCTATGCACTGTCTACTTTTAAGGATCATAGACGGGGCTTCCATTTGTGTATGAGCCCAGGGACTCAAGAAGTCTTAGGACCTCCCTGGCAGAGACAGTGGCGTAACGTATACCCCCGTAACCCCCACATCGCGGGGGGGCAAGACTCTAGGAGGCCTAAAGACTATGTTATGTTATGGTCTTGCGATCCTTTGTAAGATCCGGCTTGGGGTCCAAAACCCGACTTTGCAGGGGGGACCCTAGTATTCTCCGTTACGCCACTAAGTATAGAAGAGATGTCAAGTGTCAGGATGTAAATATTTAATTTTTTCTATTCTTTTACATGTTTATTATAATGTATTATTAGAAATAAATCTAAGTTTCTGTAAATATTGATTTTCTTTTCGGCCCACCTTAAGTTAAACCTTGTTTGCTTGGCCCAAGTTAGCCTTTGAGTTGGATACCCCTGGTGTGCGCCATTGTGTGAGTGTGTCCGCGATGTCCCATAAGAACTGAGCAACTCAGACGCTTGAAAGTTGGCATGTTGAAACTATAGGTCCTGATGGTGTGCCCCTTGAAGAGAATTTTTCAAAATGTTAGTGCTTTTGATTTTTTTAAAATTTCATTTTTAAGTGATATCTCAACTAATCGGCAATATGTCATCACGTCTAATGCTGAATGCAAAAATTTAGGCTTCATGCAGTGTTTTGGAGGATTGTTACATACTTTTACTACAGTTTTATTTATTCATCGTGGTATTTTTTTTATTCGGTTATGTATTCACATTTCTTCTTAAAAAAAGGATAATTCTCTAACTTTATATTTAATTTCAAAAATTAATATTTAGCATAAAGTTGACCAGGTTTTATGACAAAGAAATACAATTTTATAATAAACTTTGAGTCTTACGTATAAGAGTAAAAATGACATTCAATCTGAAATCAGACAGGATAAATATTTATCATATATATCAGAGTAGATGTTTTAGGTGCACCCGCGGATAATATTTTTCACATAGACATAGACTTTTTTTTTCGATATATGCTTAGGTTATTTTACTAAGGATTATTTTAAATCTACTTTAATTTTTAGACATTTTTTAAAAATATATTTATTTTTAAAAATCGTAATACTTAACAAACGACGTTTTAAAAGATAGTGTTACTGTCTAATACAATTAATGCGAATATGAAATGAATCAAATGAAAATAATTTTTGACATTTATTTAATAATTTTTCCTGTTTGCATAATTTTCATATAAAACATTATTCAATGAATTATAAGAAATAAATTTCACTGATCGCAATCAATTAATTAGAATAAGCTTCATCATTCTGCTGTTTTTAATTATTCAATTTTATAAGAAATTATAGAGATTCAGTTAGAAAAGTTAATTACAGTCTCTTAATTATGATGAAAAGACTTGTTACTCTGCATGCGTTTTTTACGAAATATTGAATCTTTTGAATCTCTTGTATGGTATTTAGGATGATCAGAAATCTCGGATTTAAGGTATTGTTCCGATTAAGGACAAGTCTCTTAAAATGCCCTGAGTTGCCCGTGGTTGTGATGAAAAATAGTAAGACTAGTAAATGTCTATGAAATTTTACAACGGAAGCCATCTGCAGCATGTGTGTGTGTGTGTAACAAAAGAATGAATATCTTAAATAAATTAAGTAATAAGGTTATACGAAAGAATCTTAGTTGAAAATCAAGGGACAGGAACTAATGGTTATATATAATACAAAATACAACTTTGTGAAATTTTACATAAAACTTGTGAAGGAGCTAAGAAATTTAATGAAAAATATTACAAATTTTTAAGCTGAACCATGTATTGGAATTGAAAGATAATCCTCAAAATATTATATTAAAATCATATTAAGTAAAATGAGTTTAATTTGTTAAGACACTAATTTATTTTTTATACATAGCATTTTTTGTAGAAAATTTTTTTTTCAAAAGGAAATAGCTAAGCAGTTTTGAAGGGGGGAAAAAATTTGGTTTAGGCTTACATTTCTCAAAAAGATTCAAATTATCTAGAAAATCTCGGAATATTTTTTTTAAAATTTAACTTTGAATTTCTGTTTTTTTTGTTTGAATTATAATTTCTATTGTAATTCAGCTATCTATAATTTTTTTAATGTAAGAGTGCGATAAAAATTTTGCTGGTAGAAAATCTGAATAGATATTTCCATGAACAAAATTTTTTTGTACTAAATTCAGAACAGAGGATTCAAAATAATTAATATATCTGCTTTTTGAAACTGCACAAAACACAATTCACAATAAGTGTTTTTTTACTCAAATTCATTGGTGAGTTTATTTGAAGAATATATATTTTTTACTTTATCTTTTTGGCGAGTACAATACATTTTTTCATTCTATTCATAGAAATTTCCAATTGAAGCAAGTGCTTTTTTTTGGGAAACTTTTCTGTACTAAAATATTTTAGTGCACTTCTTTTTATATACATTTTATTCTATTTTTTTCAAAAATTGGAAATTAAAAATTTAAAGATTAAAAAATTTGTTCCTGCATTTTTTGTTATTAACTCATTGTTTAATATATTTAAAATAGAATTATATAAAATTGTCTTGAGAGATTCTAAAAAAGGGCTCGAGTCTCATAATGAACAAAAGTTCACAGAACTCTTGTTCAGGCAGTCTGGGCTTTTTATAAAGATATTTTTAAATAAATAAATTTTCAACACTTTTATTTTTAAAAACTTGAAATCTGTGTGACAATGTACATGCTAAGCATGTTTTCTACATGAAATAGAAAACATTGCGTGTTTATTTTTACAAAAGCATTCCTAAGAATCAATTTATCAATATTCATACGTGTTTTTTTTAAATGTCCTTCATGCAAATGACATTTTTGATGGATTACTGTTGTTTCTGGATTTTACTGCATACTAAAATTCAGTTGAAAATGCCCTATGATTACTGTTATGTCTTTTATTTTTTTAATTCTCATTATTTGTATGTATTTGAAACTAAGACAGCTCTATTTTGCTATTGAATGTTTCATAAATACTCAAAATAACTTCCCTGTTATTAAAACTAGCAATTTTTTTAGTTATTTTAAAAGGAAGAATGTGTTATTAAAATTGATATTTTCTTAGTAAAAATTGCTTTAAGCATAATTTCTGATCCCCCAAAAAGTTTCAATTGAAATATTGTACTTTTGATTTCTAAAATAATGAAGTGAGTACGTATTTCAAAATTTTGAATAGAATCTTACATAAAAGTAATACATAAAATGTATACTGAATAGTCTAAAATAAGTTCTAACGTAGATTTTAAGAGAATTGTATCATTTATGTAAATTAGAATATAATAATTGATATACTGTTTGAAATTTAAAGAGATTAAAAATTAGTAAATAAATTACTAAGATTTCATGAAACGTATAATTTTATTTATATAAAGATTATAGCTTCATGGGCCGGCGTTGCACGGGCTTTCTCTACTTTTATAAATTTTCCCTTCCCTTTACAAAATCAACACTTCCATTATTTTTTTTTCGAAATTACTTTGACTTCTTTATTCTCTACTTTTATAAATTTTACCTTCTCAATATCAGCATTTCCAGGGATGGGTGGGATTTCTAAACAATATGCCATTAAAATTCTCTTTTTCGATTTTTTTTTAAAATTTTGATTTTTTTGCCCAATTGTACGGGTTTCTTCCGTCTTTGCTTAAACCGGCATTGCACGGGCTTTTACCGAGTGTATATAACTTAAATTCCCATGGGAATTTTCTCTTTCCCTCATGACGCTAGTACTTATCTCTCTCTCTCTGTGTGTAGGTGCGCAATGTGAATGATTTCTATAATTATGTCTTAAAATTCCCTTTTTCGAAATTTGCTCCACTTCTTTTCCTCGTCAGACAGGTTTCTTTTCCCTAATTTTACACCCGGCTATGCACGAACATTTTTGGATGCATACCATTGCTCAGTATACATAAAAGTAAGAGTGCAAAGTGCTCTCTAATGCTTTTAAGTGCTTCAGTATATCCCTGGATTTTAGCGAGAGAGGAATAGGGTTAGGAGAGTAATAAACAAAATGTCCACTAGTGTTTTCTTAGATCATTTCTTGTATGCTTCGCATTATTGTGAAAAACTGAGCTTTTTCACTTATCATATATTTAAATTTCAGAATATCTGTTCTATAAATAAAATCTTTAAAAGTATGTTTGATAAGTTTTGTCATTTGTTAAGGGAGTGAAATTCATGAGGTAAATGTAAAGTAGACGTTACACAAAATCAATGTACAAGTTAGTATCGACGTGTATAGCAAGGTATTTCTTAGAAAGGGGCACATACATATTTAATTAAAGGTGTTATTTTCTTAACTGATTTTTAAAATTAAAAATGTCCTAAGAGACTTTTTAGTAAGTAAGAACGATTATTATGAGTAACTGAAAATTTAAATAATTGTATCTAAATTTTTCTTCGTACAAAAAAAGCAATTAAAATAGTTGAATTGAATTTTCAAACAGCTAAATGAACAGTAATACAAATTTTATTTAAAAAAACAATTGATGAAATAAAAGAATAAAAATCTAAATATCTATCTATCACATATTTTATATATATTTTTTTTCATAGGAACTTTGTTAGTAAATTTAAAGTTGTAAAATTTAACAAAAAATCAAAGCACCCAGCAAATAACAAATTTTTAAGTAATACAGACTACTCGCGACAACTTTAAAAAAAAAAATGTAGGTATGGGGATTTTTTTTGTGGTTTTTAAATTTTTAGTAATTTATATGTAATAGTCATGGTCAAGTAAATTTAATGTAATAATTTTAATGTGTTAGTAATTAAATTTAAAAAAAAATGTAGGTAGGGGGATTTTTGTTGTGGTTTTTAAATTAGTTTAGTAAATTTTAAAAAAAATATGCTAAATTTAAGAAGATAAAAAGAAATTGTTATTACTAAAATGGGGAAAAAATTGGTAAAAATTTACAAAAAATAACATAAACAGGGCCCATTTTGAACAAAAAGTTTATGAAGAAATTTTCAATTTTTCAATTCTGATGTGTTTCTATGTTATTCATTTTTGAAATGACCTTCAGGATAAGAGGTATTTTAATTTTAACAAAAACTAGGGCACTTTATCTTAGTTATTATATGAAATTGCTTAAAATAATAGTGGTTATATTTACATAAGGGACTGTAAATTTTGTAATAAAACAGTGATTGATAAATCTGAAAGCTAAAACATTTCTACTAGTATATAGAACATACACAAAAAATTTCAGTTAATTATTTTCAAAACTTTTTTAGCAGTCGCTGTCCCCGTTTGAGAACTTTATAAAAAACACACATTTCGATTAAAACGCGTTTTAAAGTATGACATCTTGCTTAAAGTAATGACATCTGCTTTTACTAAAACAATTGCAGCTTTTATTCTGGTGAACGGAAAATAATAAACTTGATATCTTTATAAACCTAATAAGAGGGTTCATAAAATCAAATCATAAATAAAAATTGTCGATTTTTTGCAAAATTCACAATTTTGGGGTAGTCGGAAACCTTAAGAAAATTTCTTCATTGGCTTTAATGTTATTAGCAACAACTTTCATATATTAGCACGGAATTTATACACATTATTTAAAATTTCTATACACCCCTGTGTGGAAAGTTTGAAGAAAAAATTTTAATACTTAGAAAACAAACCTTTACTGCGTTCGAAAGAAAAGGGTATTTAATACACATAGTTATATTTTAACAATTTGAATTTTATACCTCTTTATAATATTGGATGATTTATTTTATATCGTTTTTTACGAAGTCAGATTGTACAGAGCTTCTAAATATTACTTGAAAACTTTGTCAGATAATAAATTTAATGGAGAAATCGAGTGCATTATCAGTTAGAGAATAGTTATTGATTGCTAATTCTTGGATTAGTTAAGTGAACTATATACCTACAAAGGTACAAATCACACAATTCAATTTCGTATTTAAATAAGATGGGATAAATCACTTATGTTCAGAATGGCGTCATCAAGAATCAAGCAATTAGAGCAGTACTAAAGGCGGATTATGTAAATGCCAAAGATACTCAATCCAATGACGAAGTCGGCAACTTCGTTGATACCTATTCACACCACAAGGTATTTAATTGCTTTATGCAAAATTTTCTAATGAACACTTTCAGCCTTAAGGGCTGAGTTATTAACTATAAAATAAGAAAAATAAAGCTCAATGGAATAAAAACTAATTTTTTACATTTGTATAATACACTTTTAAAATTAAATTTTTTATTTCAAGAAGTAGGTTTGAATTGCAATATAAACAAAATTGGAAAACAGTGATTAGCTGATTAACTTATTTGTAGATAAAATAAGGGCCCCCTTGGAGGCTAAAAAATGGGACCACTCCTCGAAAAAAATGTTTTTGCCAAACAGATTTGTTGGAGCGCTAATTACTAATCAAGTTCGATAGAAGGATAATATGTGTGGGGGGAGGGGGTGAATAAATTAGTGGGAAATAAAAATTTGTGGTGGCTTCAGAGATAACGATATTTTGTCGGTTTGTAAGCGGTGGCTAAATACAACTATGTGGTGAGTGAGTGAGTGAATATTAACGTCTCACTGTTCAGCTACACGAGGGCTTTTGACGACGAACCTTGCAATTTTGAACCATGGTCAAGTAATGAAGATGACACCTGAGTTGGCACTCCCTCTCCTAACTAACGCTCCACACCAACGGAAGGACGTTTGAGGTCTCGATAGATTTTCCGTGCATCGCTCCCCTACACGGGGGGGGTCTTTAGTGGTATTGGGCTCGAACTCATGACATGCCAGCCACGATCCGATAACTTGACCACTAGGTTATGGTGGCCACACCAACTATGTGGTAAATACAACTAAAAATTTGTGGTGGCTTCAGAGAATGATATTTTGTAGTTTTGCATGCATAGCTGTATTTAGCGTGTATATAGGTAAAAAGCGGTTGAGTTTCGATAATTGAATTGCTGGGATTTTTTGTAGTAAGAAAACATTCAGTGATAATTTTGTAATGAATTTCTCAATAGGAACAATATTATTTGGAGGTCTTTTCTGAAGGATCAAAATGCATTATTCATGTGCATCAGAATTTTGTTTTCTATGTTTTGGACTTTTTTTTTCATGTGGTTGGGTTTACTGTGTCCCAAACAGTGGAAGTAAAAGTAATAATTGGGTGGATATCTTATTTGTACAAAGTATATTTTATTGTAGATAGAAAGTAGAGATTTTCTATATATGAGTAAGAGAAATACTTAGGTGGAATGTTTATTCCAAAATTTGTTAGCTTAATAACTGATGATTTTTGCATGTCAGTTTGTTGTCATTAAGGCCCAGATAACAAACCACCAAAACTCGGTTGATATCCTCGAAAGGAATAATATTAAATGAATTTTACTTTAGGCCGGTTTTCCTAAATATCATAGCTTGTGATTTGTCAATATTTAAGGCTATACTCCAATCTATTATCCATTCCTCTAGAGTTGGGCTGCAAAGTATCTTTTTAAATGTATATTTGATGTTAACACCTTGTATAAGAACCACCGAGTAATCTGTGAAATGACAAGAATTCAATATCTGCTATGTGTGAATGCTAACCCAAATAAAACTTCTTTTTCTCAAATTTTATCTTTGAATATATAATTTTATGCATTTTTTAACAATGTTATTAAAAGTTTTGTCTTCGCAGAGCCATGTCTGTAAATTTCTCTAATTTATGAGCATCTAAGAAATTAAAATCACATCGAGATTTAATTCGACGTTTAATCGCTTTTTGTGTTACTTTTCTCAAAAAGCCTAGTAATAATTTATTAAAAAAATTAAGTATGCAGTTTAAATATGTATGAAGAAAGAACAACACGTAGAATGAAACTTTGTTAGGTAAATGTATTATAGAATGTTTTTTTCATAAAAATATTGTTTTAAAATATTTCCTTTAATTTATTAAAGTTTTTAGTCAGTTTTTTACATATAAAAACATTAATAATATAATGATTTATTTATAAAAATGCTCCTAATTGTGTATTAAGTATGCACATATCTATTTATATATTTATATGCATATATTAATTAAGTTAATATATTTGTGCTATGTACATTCATTTTTATTTTTGTGCGTCTAATTATTCATCGCGAAATGTCTGGAACTAGGATCCCTACAAAGTATCTAAAAGTTGCATTATACAACTTGAGTTCATATTGTTTTCATTACCATACAAAATTGTAACGATGCGCGCAGTTCCATTATAAAAAAAATACATATTATCAATGCACTTATTTTCGCTGTTTCTATGTTTCTAAAGAGTTTATGTAAATTTAAGAGAGAGCATTGAAAAAAACGTGTTCTAAGTTCCTTCAAGTCTCCTAAATAGATCAATTTTCTCACTTGGAAAAGTTTATGAGATAGCAAAAAATCAGCTATCTTTTTTTTAAAATATTGAGTATGGAATAAGCTGCATTTTGCATATATTTCGCACAAACGTTCGCAATCAATCCATAATTTTAGGAGCAATTTCAATTTTTTATATCAATTCTTTTCATTTTTTTAAAATTAAATTTAAACTTAAGTCAATACTACATAAAATAATTATTGAACTATTTATCAAAATTTACTTGTCAAAATTATTCCATTAAAATCTGTATTAGTAAGACATTTTCGTATAATTATATATTTCAATTTATGCGACTGAAGTTATTTGTATAGTATTTGAATAGAAATACCTATTATATTTAACTAATCGACTATTCATCTTTTTAACATTTTTTTTTTGAATAAAATATATCGATTTAGGTAACAAAATTAGTAAGTGCAAACGAACGGAAAGAAAAAGTCTGTTACGCATTTTACATATTTTTCTTTGCAAACATTCTTTATAGTATAATTAACGTTATACTATAAAAAAGGAAAATGACATTTTTTAGTAATACCCACTCATTTTGTACAACCTTGAATAAAGCTATTGACAAACCACAAAATATGAAAAACTCAAGCACGCTTCCTTTACTAAATGTGAATACAGCTAATCATTTTTCCCTCACAAAAATATCGTCATGGAAATCTTCTATGAACTTGAAAGGTCTTTCTATTTTTTTCACATAAAACCTTTACTTATTTTTTTCACGGTTGAAAAACAAACTACAAAAACGCCATTCCGAATAGTGTTTGTCATTTGTAACAGGAATAAGTAATGAGATCTATGTGAATCGATAAAATCAACTTCCTTTCTATTATGACGGTGTAAATCTTAAGAGAAATTATTTAATGAATGGATGTTCGTTTAATATTCGAGACGCAATCTTCTCGAATATGTCAATATCGAGTGACATATTCAGGGTTAATGTTGTGTTTAGTCAAATATAAGCAACCTCCAGTAATTTACTAAAAGAATTATAAAAGTAAGTTTACAAAATTTAATTATTTAAACCTAAATACAAGCGATACTCCGGTTTAACGCAATATCTCATTAATAATTTTGATATAATCCGGTATATAAATTGATTACCCTAATAAGACGGAGTGGTGTTACCATAATGCGTTTAACAAAATTTTGGATCCTTCCTCTCACATGCGATTAAAAATTATTCATGTACTAATAATTAACGTGCAATTTCGAACATGCAGTCCTAATTTTAACAGTCATTATTAACGAATTAGTTAATTATAAATTAATTTAATCCATTCAAGAAAAACGCTTTCGCTTTATTTGAACTGTTCGCAATTAAAAGTGTTTTTGTCTGAAAAAAATCCATTAAAATCATAATTAAGCTTAAATTGAAAATTTTCTTAATAAGTAAGCATATGATATTTATATTTACACGAATTAATCTATAAGAAAAATGACTTCATTTTTTTATAAACTTCAGACAATTAAAATACATTCTCAATGATATTTTCTCTCCTAATTAAAAATAGACTACTGAGAGAGAGAGAGAGGGAGAATGTAATTTTTTACCCGTTAAAAGAAGTCTGAATCTCATATAAAACGATTTCTATTACATGACATTTTTTCACTTTTTAGTTACTTTGGTTATTTTTAACCATGAGTGCAGCTTTGAAATGCTGCAAAATTACGGACTTTTCTTTTGACAATGTAATTTTTAAAAATGCTTTATAATTAATTAACACATTAAGATAATTGATTATACAATCTTAGTGAATGTTTTTCTAAAATTGATGTCAGTCACATTAACTCCTCTATACATGTTTGTCAGGTATTAGTAAAAAACTTCATGTTAAAATCCGCCAGCTTAGTCTATTTGATCTTTTATTTGTAATATTTTAATATTTTCTTTAAAAATTTTATTTCTATATAATTCAATATATATTCATTATAAACTCACGTGCTTCTCTTTAGAATGGTAGACCTGTTTTTGGAAATGATGTGATTACTATCAATTGAATTTTTTAAAACTAATATTCGGTTTATCTAGGAAAGTTAGCGTACAATATTTATTATTCGTTAATTAATATTAATGTAGGTATGTAAATCCTGTGGCCGAGTGGTAGCGTATCGCGCTTCTGCTCCACAGGTCCGGGTTCTATCCTCGGGCTGGGCAAGGTTGACTCAGCCTTTCATCCCTTCAGTGGGTCGATAAAATGAGCACCAAGCTTGCTTGGGGACTAAATACTGGGGTTTCGCTTCAGATTGACCACCTGATTGGGACATCTGTTCAGCGCCCAATGGTCACGCATACTGAGATGGGAACAGTAGGCCTTGGACATTTGTGCCACTAGTTTAGCTTAGGAATCTAAATTGATCGATTTAATTTCTAGATGGTTGAAATGTGTTTTATACAGACTTTTTTCATTTTGAAAATTAAATTATGTAAAAATACAATTATGTATCTTTTTAAAAAATTTTGTATTATCATTTTGAATCACTAACGTCAAATTAACCATCAGAATCTCTCCAAAGAAATATCTTAGGGGGGGGGGGAATCTGAGTAAATATAAAAATGTAAGAAAAAACAATTATACATAAACATTTTAGAGCATACGGAATGTCGTACAAGATGAGTGTAATAATTATTTTAAGAAGAAATGTGTGTGAATATTTTGCATTTTTAGCTAGTGTGATAGCGTTTTGACAATTTTTACTATATATAAGTATCGAAAATTAAACTAACTTCTGAATCTATCAACTATTTTTAAAGCTGAGTTGCACTTACAAAGGAACGGAAGTAAAATGACGGTAATAAATGAAGGCATTTAAAATATTCAAGCTTAACTAATAACTTCTGGCAAATATCGGAAGGCAGATATTTGCATTCATTACGCTATACTTTAAATTTATTTTAAACGTTTTCTGCTATGAAACTTAAATGTGGCTCATTTAGCATATATTGAACCATAAAAATTATTTTCAATTTAGTAAGTGAAAATTCTCTGATTTATATCAACCCATGTCTTGAAGCTGATAAATATTGAAAATGGCCATAAGATATGAAGATATTCTACGTGCAATGTTTAACACATTGCCCGTAGAGATTGCAAATATCACATAGCACGTTTCCTGATTCTTTTTCAATAAAAAAAAAAAAAAAAACGAGTAATTGTGTGTAAAACAGACAAGATTTTCAAACTTTATTTTTATAACAACTTCAGGGCAGCCAATCTAGAGCCCCCTTCACCCCCTCGACCAATAGCAAAGCAGTCACTCACCCCAACTTCAGGACTCACTTTTCACCACTTGGACTCTATCTGCAAGCACCACTAAGCCACTCCCCCTTTCTACGTTCGATCCACCAATTAGGTACCTTCATATTCACAGAGGACTGCCACTTTCGTCAGGCAGAAAAAACCTATCAGGTATGGGATGGAGGATCGCTTCGCGATCCAAATGCCCTGTGACGTCAAACGTAGGTAGTTATTGTAAAATCTCTCAAAATTTTTTGGAAAAAAGCTTTCATATTATTTATAATGAATTTTCCGACGAATATTGTCAGAATGTTAGAAGTTTGAGAACAATTTTACAATAAAGACACACACACAACAAATTAATCGAAATCGTTCTCCTTTTGAAGGAATTTAGGATGTTCAGAATTCTAAAATGATTCTAACGTTTTCTTTAACCCATCTCTGGAGTTAGATTCTGATTAGATTTATCTCTGGAGATAAAATGTTGATTCCTAATTTTACACTAATTTTAATTTTACACAATTTTTACAACATTATAAACCAACTACATGCCTCGAATTTTTTGAAAATGCATCAACAGTCCTATTTCTTGCAGTCTTTTGTAGAAGTACTGATTTCTTTTTCTGTCTAAACAATGAATCCAAGATGAATAGGATTCTAAAATAATTTCTATGTTCTTCCAATTCTTTATTTTTGATTATTTGTTAATAGCGTCAATGGTTCTTTGAAGTGTTATTATTTGTTTGTAAGATACTGTCAAAATTGAAAAATATTAGACGGCTTATATTATAATTCCTTTCTATTTCAAAAGAGTAAGTTCGTCTTTGATACTAGTATCGCGTTTGCAGGTGTAATTCAAGGAATAAGCCGGAATATTAAATATGACTTTCCTTTCACTAATTATAACATTAAATGCTTGTCAAATGATTGATATTAAGTTTTATTACAGATAAAACGAAAGTTTTTTTATATGTAATACTCCTTAATGAAGGAAGTGTATTTGTGCGATGGTAAATGAAGCTTATTCCCATTCACATTCGTCGTCACCGACTACAAGGGAAGTAATTTCTATTTAAAAAAAATGCTGAATTAATAAATTCATTTATATATCTCAATTTTTTTTAAAAAAACATCAACTATCCTATTTCTTGTAGCCTTTTATGGAAATACTGACTTTTTTCTGTGTTTTAAAAATGCCACAATAGCAGAATCAGACTGGGATATTAATGTGCAGTGAGACGATGACAACTGTTTTACTGTGGAGAATGTGGTATGTCGTATTATATTTTTTTCCTCTTACATTCGTTGAAGTGAACGAAAGTATTTTGAAATATATATATATAAAGCATACAAATTTCTATAATATTTCTTCAATTCAACATCCAAAAAACTCTTATAATTTAATATAAAGACTATCATTTGATAATATAAAAATTTTTATTTCAACTTCTGAAAATTTTAATGTACAAATTTATTCTGATTAGTTTTCAATATTCTCTATAAAAAATAATTATTACAAACTGAAAGATTTCATCTACTTGCTCTAATATCAAAAATTATATTTTGTTGTTACTAATAAAATAACTAATTTTTGTTGTAATTAAGCTACAAATTTGCTGTCTAATAAGTGCCAAATGAACATAAATGATCATTTTTGTGTGTGGTCCGCATTTCATCTCTTCATGTAGTGATGAAATGCGGACTAGTAAGTGGTATGTTGTAGAACAGGGGTCGGCAACCTTTTCATTGTGGCGTGTCAAAACAATCTACCAATAGGATTCAGCGTGCCACACAGAAGGACATTTTTCAAACAATTCGATTCCTGCGATAATGCATGCAGAGTTAGAGAACAGAGGTCAATAATATAGATTTACAGTTTTATTATATATTAATTTGGCATCATTTAAAGATATTTCTTACCATAAAAATAAACAGCTTAAAATCTAACTATTTCTTCAGCAAAAATATGAAAAATTAAAGTTGTACATGTATTATGTATGTTAAAACACATTTATTAAAATCAGAAGTAAACAACATAAAATAGAAGTATTTCCTTTCATTATAGTTAAATAAAAAGATAGAAGTTTTAATGCTAACCTAGTGCTTGCACCGCTCTACTTGCATATCGAAAAATTATGCGTGTAATTTGTGACTTTTAATTTGATACGATTCTGAGTATTCAGTTGTTAAGTAATTTCTTTGGGGACTAGAAATATTTTTCACATGAGGAAAGAATTTTTACTTAGATATGTAGAACCCAAAGAGGAAAGCAAAGAACATGCACAATTTTCTCTCTTCAAACAATTAAATCTCTCCAGCGATAACATTAATAATTTACAAATTAGGTGCAAATTTATCTTCTAGATTTTTTCATAATTCTATAAATGTCCATAATTCTGAAGGTGTTTGCAGAGAAGGCCCATTACAAATTTATCAACTTCCAACCACTCAAAAATTGACAAATTTGTTTGAATAGTGCAAAAGGCCACTGAAAATTGCACCGCGTGCCACATGTGGCAAGCATGCCATAGGTTGCCGACCCCTGTTGTAGAATTTAAAAGTTATGGTAAGTGCTTATAAGGTACATCACAAAAACAAATAGTTAAAAAGTGCCGAATGATTGCGAAATTTATGCACTTTGCTCAAACGTGTGATTTATTAGCATGTTTCTCCTTGTGGAGGGCTGATAAATCATCTTTCTATCACAAAAAAGAAAACAATCAACAAGCCATAAGAATTAACATAAGTACAAAATATATGAGTAGCAACACAAATGGTCATAAATATCTAATTTCATTTTCATGCAGCCCAAATGTCTAACGCATCTGCACGTGGATTTCTTTTCTGAAATATGCTTTTATGAGCGCTTGAACATTAAATCTTGCCTTTATTATGACGATTTTCTAACTTTGCTCTTGATTCTACGAGTGTGTATATAAGGCAAGGAGTTTGTCTCAGGTAACTTTTTAGAAAAGGTTATAGGTACCAATTTAAAAAGAAATCGAAGAAGTGACATCTTTGATAAATATAAAAAAAATATTGTCAGTTAATTTGCTTTACGTTTTTACGTAATAGTAACTTGTTAAAATAGAAAAATAAACAAACTTTATCTCTAATTTTAAGTAACTAGTTCATATCTTTACCGAACTATGTTTGGAATAGAATGTTATAGAAAGAACTCCCATTAATGTTACCTTAAAAATTAAATTACTTAATTCATACATAAATTAAATAATTTATAAATATAAAAGTCTATACTGCTTTACTATGGAAGTTTATATTATTTTAACCAAATAACAATGCAAGGATTATAATTGAGGAACATTCTTCTTAAATGATGCCAAATCCAATCTTCACTGCATAATTTAGTATGGTATAAATAACAATAGTGTGAAATGAAATTTTTTTTAAAAAAAATTAATGCAATAAAATCTGGGATTTAATTTTTATAAATGTCATTCCTGAAGCAACACAAGTAATTCTGAACTTCGGTCAAGTGTCGAGGACAGCACCTTGGTTAGTACCCGACTCTCCAGACTTGCTTTCTTGTTAATGAGTGACGTCATTAACTTGGAACTTTTAGCAACAAGGGGGCTCATTCCATGTCAAACAAAATCAAAAATGTATTGTTGAAAAACCAATTCACCTTTCTCATATCTGTCGCGAAAAGAACAAAACCCATATCCATGGCCACGAGCTTCGTGTCGAAATTGATAATATTTTTGACTGATTAATCAACAAGGTTTTTGTTTCCCAATTCTTGTAAAGCGACCTTAATAATTTACATAGAACTTTATTTTTCTTCATGAGAGAATTATTTAATTTCAGTTTAACTTGTATTCGAGAGATGGCGCCACGAATTTTGAGATTTGCAATGATGAATGATGAACGGAATTGTTTCGGAGCTCATCCTCTTCTCGTTCTTGAAGTATTTTCCAAGCATAGCTGATGAAAGTGGAATGTTTCTATTTTGCGCGTGGTTTTAGCTGTAATTCACGCTTCGTTGCATTCAACAGGTATTCTCTGACATCTTTCGCTGTAAGTATACTTTGCTGTTTCATTTTGTGGTGTCGCATAATCATAACAAATGACAGTGTAAAATTGTTTTTGGAAGAAGTTATTTTATTTTAATAAGCTCCCTATTTTGTTCTTATTTAGGTAACGGATGATCATAAAATTATTCACATTTATTTGTTTCTTTTTCATATTTTGTTTTATTAATATCTCACTCGATTGTTAAAAATAATTCAGTGAGATAAAGAAAAAGGAAGGACAAAAATTAGGGTTTGTTTATTTGTTTTTTAGATCATTTTAAAACTCGTTATTTTCCTTGTTTTATTTGTATTTTATTTAATTTAAATAATAAATTGCTTATAAATGAGGTTTTTTTTATGGAAACAAGAAAAATAGTGAGAAATAAATATTAAATCACACAGATCATTTTTTTAAAAATAAATATTTTTGTCAATGTATTTTATTGCATGCAGAGAGAGAGAAGTTTGATTTTTTTTCTCTCAATTAGTGTGATATTTTAATCCTGCCTATGCTTGCTTGATCATGGAACCTCATTTGGAGTTATTGGCGAATGATATATGCAGCCTTTGTTTTCATTCTTAAAAGATAGCTTTTTACTTGAATGAAAGTTACGGTAAGTTTTTATAATTTAAGTATAAATAGCTTACAATTTCCCCTTAATGCTGGATAAACATTCATTTTAAAAGAGGAAAAATGTATATTTTTCATATTTAAAAATTAAATTGTGCAAATAATTTTTAAAATTATTCCATGAAAATGTTTTGTTTGTAGATTAAAAATATTGATATACTAATATATTACTTTATAAACTTATACACGTGATTTCTTCGTAAAAACAAAAAGGATATCTTTAAATAAACTTTATGTTTTGTCATTGTGTACAATTTTGTGATTTGTCATTATGTCATTGTGCTGTATAAAATCATTTTATACAACACAAAACTTAATTACTACAGAAAGATTTATAGTCTTTTAATTGCTTCAATTTTGTCAAATCCTTTAATGCAGTGGTCCCAACCCCCGGTTCGTGCATCATATAATACCGGGCCGCACAAGAAACAGTAAATTATTTGCATTTTTTGTACTGTAGTGTATTTCTCCGGGTTTGTGTGACTCTTTATGGAAATCACACTGTATGTTCCTTATTGAATCACTTTATATTCATTTTTGATGTAACTGTATTTTATTCTGAATGCATGTTTAAATACAATTACCGTAAAATCCAGCGTATAACGCGCACTTTTAACACAAAAAATGAGATCGAGATTTACGGGGGCTCGTTATACACCGGGTATAAAAATGATAGTGTAAAAATAAAAAAAAAATAAAATAAAGAGAAATGAGCACAAGAAAAATTAAACTTCTACAAAGATCGGAGCTATATGTTTGAAAGAAATGACATACCTATAATGAAGTTAAAGGGTTCTGATTCGAATAGTATGCTATTTTTTAAAAATCCTGGCATAATAACTCGAATAAATGACTAAAACATACTAGTCTTATACACGCACACTTCTGGTTCTTTTGTAAAAAGGGGGGGGGGCGTGTTATACGGTGAATATACCTAAAAATTAAAAAAAAAGGTGCAGCCTGAAAGTATGGGTGAGTGTTATGCGCCGGATTTTACGGCAAATTAATAGAATTAAATAAGAAAAAAGTAATATATATATATATATATATATATATATATATTTATAAATAATCAAAATACCCGTCCCCCCCCCCTTTAACGGACCACGGTAAAATTATCAAACATTGACAAGCTCGTGGAGATAAAAAGATTGGAAAGCACTGCTTAAATGTACTTATCGTTTACAAAGCTAATTTTTCTTTTAAAAATATACATTGATATTAATTTGGATTGTTATTCATTTGTAGATTTTTTTTAAAGATTTCCAATGTGTGTATATGTTTTTTTCAAGGTGCATTGCGATAGAAATATAACAAAGATATATATATATATATATATATATATGATTAAAATTTTTTTTAATTAATTGAGTTTTCTGTACTTCTAGCTATCATATACCAATAACAATTATTATTTCTGGTAACAGAATGTCTTTACTACATTATTACTTTTCAAAAAAGGGTGAAAAAAATTGTATTTTTTTTGTCGTCCAGAAAATAATTTCTCAATAATTTTATTCCTCATTTCTCCATTGCAAAATAAATGTAAAATTTAAAAAAACAATTCGTTTTATTTTAGTGTTAAAGGTAAAACAGAATATATAAAAAGTTTTAAATAATTTTCTAAAAAAATAATAAAATTCAATTTTACTGAGTTCTCTCTTTCAGCGAGGTTTTAATAATCCTTTTTAACGCAAATGGTTGTACAGATGAGTAAACGTATTACAAATACTAAAATCCTCATTCAATCTTTCAACATTGCATTCACGAGACCATTTATCTTCCAGCTGCATTACCATATTAGAGTACTAAAAAGGGTTGATGAAATCCATCGTTTTGGGTTCATTCAGAAAAATATTTATATCTGGCTGTGAATTCTGCGATCAATCAGCGAATTCTAATGCTGTACGAAAAATCAAACAGAGCGGTATGGGTATTAGAAAATGATAAAAGGTGGGAAAATTTCATTTTATAAAATTAATTAACTATTTTAAAATCTTTTTGAGATCTCCTTTGAATTGTGTGATGAATTTATTTCTTTTGAAGATATGGACTGTAATTTTTTCTAGTGGTACATACACATTCATAAATATTTTTTTTTAAAATTCTCTTAGTTGACCCCCATGAAAGAAATAACTGTGAATTCATTGACCAATTTGACGACTATAAAATTTCTAAATTCAATAAAATGTCAGGCTCGCATTTTATTTTGCTTTCCTACTAAAATACTCTCTTTAAATAATTTTTAACACTTTGATTCACATTAAATTATAATGTATTTCATCAACTACTTTATTATTATTCATTTATATTATCAGTGGTAATATCTACTATTGAAAAATATAAAGTCTAATTTTGTTATTAGTTATTGCGATCTTCATATAATCCTGTTCAATCTCAACAGCAACAAAAAACTGCCAATTAAAACTATGTGTTCATAATACAGTAGAACGTCGTTTATTCGAATCAATTGGGACAGGTCACCGTTCGGATACGCGATTGTTCGGAAAACTGAAAACCGAATGCGATCCATGCAGTTTATGATACTGTACACTATACAAATATTGAAAATCACCCCAATCGGGAAAACATGCTTGAAAAATAGCCAAATATATATATATATATAATATATATAATATATATATATATATATATAGGTGCAAAACGTCGCAATTTTAACTTGATTGTGAAAAATAATCACTTAGTTTTCGCTGTACCATTGTATACCTTCGTTTGTTCACTGCAAGGTCTCTGATTCTCTTCAGCAGCAGTAGTTGAGTAGGACAGCACTCTGATTGTTGTTTGTACCACTTCATAGCTGTCTCTAACGCAAAAACGCGTCAGCATTTGAAGGACCCTTGCCACTTTCGTTGTTGCTGTTGTTGTCCTCGTCTTCATCCGTTTCATCGTCGACAGGGTCGGATTTTTCTTACACGTAAGTCCCTATCTCATCATTATTTAGCATTTGAAATCCACAGTCTTCTGCATCGCATGCTATCCAGGTTTCTACATCAACAAAACTCAACAAAAGAGCACGTATACAACCCCTCACTTGGAAAGAAACTGACCTAATATTCCACGCAGATGTTTACCAAACCACACAATTGAAATTCCCCAAATATCCCTCCCCCTGGGTTTTCCCGTCAATTTTGGCCTCACAGGAAACAAATGTTGAGCATTGCACTGTTCGAAAACGTATCAGGACTTTTGTTCGGATATTTGACGCTCCGGATAATAAACGTTCGGATAAACGACGTTCTGCTGTATATATAAAAAGTTATTCCTGATATTTAAAAAAAAATATTTAAATCGCAAGAGTAATTGCCTCAATCTACTGTCAGAATATTTTCATGGGCAAGAACCAATACGATTTAAGTAACAGCATAATTGCTTTGCATTCGATTTGATTAATATTTTAAATACGAGTAATAATCGTTTTAAAGAAATAAATACTGAAAACTATATAAAGATTGATATAAGTTAAATTGAAGTAAGTTTCAAAATCCTGTTGTGGTGGTGGTGGGGTATATAAAGAAGTCTCTTGACCATACCTCAAAATTATAAACTCCGCCATATTGTCTAGTGAGAATGTTAATGAAACCATCCTTTCTATACACTTCTCCAGGTGAAGATGTAATCTACTTTAATTTAATGTGAGCAAGTCCTTATCATTCCACATGACGTTTTTCAGTGGAAACAAGATTGCAATTATTGTGACTCTCCTACCAGAAAGCTACTTGAGTTATCTTCATCACCTTCCAAGAGTAAAGAATTTCATTGATTTTGTTGTTCGAATTTACATCACTCTAGAACTGCACGAAGATTTTTTAAGGACAGATCTTGAGCCATAGTGACAAAGACTATAGAAGGTAATTTTGAACCATTTATCTATATATGTATAAAACCCAATTGTTTCAAAAATAGGCTGATTGATTATTTATTAACATCCCATTCATAATCACCAAGAGGACTGTTAGAAACAGACATCTTCATTTTAAAATAAATGCAAATGACGAAACTTACACCTGAGGTGGAACCATACTCTTCTAATTTTCAATCCGCACCAATGTTAGGACTTCGAGACCCTTAAAATTTAACGTGTATCGACTTTGTTATACGAAGGTCTTATTATAGACAGGGGCATTTTAAGACTTCTTGAGGCCTGGGCCTTACGCAAAAGGCCCTTACACAAATGTAGGATCCTTAAAAGTACACAGAACATAGCATACGTTGTTAAATACTCGTACAAACATTAACCTGAAACTAATAAATGTGCATGACACAGTCGCACATACTGAATTTACCGACTCGCCTTTTGACTGATAGTAGGCCTAGACTTATACATGGAGGACGATCATCACATGTAGCCAGTTAGCATGTTGTCCAAAATTCTCAGTTTCTCGGAGAATACAACCTGAAAAAAGATTTGACTGATGAAATTATTCGTATCATGACTTATTAAAACTGAGTCAAAAATTAGAAGAGGTCCCTATTGTAACTGAAGCCCAGGATCAGGACCCAGATGGCCAATGCCTTCAGACGACCCTGATTATGGAATCAGGACAAACACTCGTGGTTCGACTGAAGCATCGACATCGACTGCCACGATTCCGCGAGTATTTGGCTATCATGACGAGGTAGAACTTCGATGGAACTCGTGGCTCGATTTGAATGTCACTGACTGTGGAGTGCCCGTGGCAACCGACTAGACGCGAATTCGTAAACGGCGTTGTCGAGTCATGTGCCACTAAAGATCCGCTGTTTAATTGGGCTGATGCACATTAAATCTATTGAGGCTTAAAGTCCTCAGGTTGGTTTAATGTGGATTTTGGGAGAGTGGCATGCTCATGTGTAATCTTGTTACTCAATTGAAATTCAAAATTACGAGACCCGTCGCGATTAACCTTCAAACAGCTTCAAAGAGTTAATAGAAATCAAATCAAACTAAAAATCTGACCATGCTGCTCATGACCATCATTAACGAAATAATGTTATGGAAATTTTTTATATAACGAAATTTCAATGTACACACTTATTTACAAACCATTAGGGATATTAGGACTATTTAGTTGTAGTACATCAAAAAGAGAGAGAGAGAGAAAATATCTTAAGTATATAAATTGTAAAAGTTGAAATGTAGCTTTGTAATCCTTTTGGAATGGTGTCGTAGGAGATAAATTCAGTAGCGTGACGTACACGGCAAGACTCTAGGGGGTCTTAAGTGTGACTGATGCCAAATACTTTTGTAAGATCTGATTCGGGGCATAAAACCTGACTTTGCAGGGAGGTCCTAATATTCTTCGTTACGCCACTGGAGAAATTATAATAGCTGTTTTGTGAGTAAATGTTTTACTTAGTTATATTTAATTTCATAAGTTTTTTTATTTTTTTTTGCGTAAAACAAATAGTGATGAAACAAGATGCAGGCACATAACGTAACGAATGAGGTGGATACACAGGTACGTGACATTGAAACTCTCTTCAAGTGCAAAAGTTCATCATCCGAGATGACCTGATTTTGAGCATCGTATTTTTTCTCGACAAAGGGAGAGAAAAAAAAATCTCAATGTTTTGAAATAACATTGAGCTGTGATTTATTATTTTGAGCTATGACAAATTGTGATTTGAGCCACGGTTTATTTATTTTTTGTTACTCAGTATGTAACTCGAAATTTTTATCTTATTTTCTTTTTACATCAGTCAAATATTTTTTTTAAAAATTTAAATTCAATTTTCTTTTCAGAATTATTATTTTTTAAAGATAAAAATACCAAAATATAAAAGTATGCATCAATATAAAATGCAATATCTACAGCAAAAAAGTATTTAAGTGTATACTTTTAAAACCTACTATGGAAATAAAAGGATGCACGTTTAATCTATCGATACGAAGTCTTCACATTGTGTGGTGTGGAAGTTTGAGAAATGGGGTATCAATTCCGGTGTCGTCAGGTGTTGGGGTGCTAATTTCTCGTCACTTGATCACGGCTCAAAATTTTGAAATCCTTAGCTAAATGCTCTAGTGTAGCTTCAACTCAGCATTCACTCTAACTCACTTATATACAGATGGAGGACAAAATAATACGAAACACCTTTGAAAAAGTGTGAGATATTTCACACCTGCAGTACAGCCGTGCCACCTGCAACAGAAATCTGCCACCTAGTGAGCGTAAAGAGGAAGTTATCAGTCTCTCAACAGCAGTCACCTGCATTGCATGCGCCTATCGAACTGTCTGTGATAAATTGAAATGTCAGACCTGTCAGAGTTCCAAAGAGAAATTATTGTTGGAGCACGTTTAAGTGGAGCATCGGTTACGGAAGTAGCAAGCCTTTTGGGGTTTGCGAGGAGGTACGGTATCAGTCGTTATAAGAGCGCACACGAAAGAGGGTAAGACGACATCTGGGAAGCACAACAGTGGCCGAAAGTCAAAAGCTTGCTGATAGGGATAGACGGGTCTTGAAGCGCATA